>CAUYSK010106684.1:0-32087 GCA_963575035.1 Avahi laniger
GGTAGGAAGGGAGGGAGGGAGGGAGGGAGGAAGGGAAGAAGGAAGGGAGGGAAGGAGGAAGGAAGGGAAGGAGGAAGGAAGGGAAGGAGGGAGGAAGGAAGGGAAGGAGGAAGGAAGGGAGGAAGGAAGGGAGGAAGGAAGGAAGGAAGGGAAGAAGGAAGGAGGGAGGGAGGAAGGAAGGAAGGGAGGCAGGGAGGCAGGCAGGGAGGGAGGGAGGGAGGAAGGAGGGAGGAAGGAAGGAAGGAAGGGAAGAAGGACGGAGGGAGGGAGGAAGGAAGGAAGGGAGGCAGGGAGGCAGGCAGGGAGGGAGGGAGGGAGGGAGGGATTAGTAGTAGTGGCCAAGCAAGTGACAGAGAGAGAACAGAGGCTGCAACAAGCCAGGCCCCTGAACCACACATAAAATGTCTGACGAGTCCCCAGCGAGGGCTTCCACCTGCAGCGCAGGATCTCTGGAGATGCTGACGATCTCCCCTTGCTAATCGAGAGGCCTGGCCTGAAACTGTTGCTGTCTTTGTGAGCTCTTATAATTTTTGTGGGTGACTTTAGCACAAGGGAAATGGATCAGACAGGAGCATTTAAAACTGCTTTGGGGAAAAGTTTTCAGGGGACAAATATGATGGCAACAACCACCTGCCTCCTGATGCCACATAATAATCCCATCTTTTCTCTCCTCTCTCCAGGGCAGGCCGTGAGAAGCCTGCCCTTCCTGGGGCGGGAGCTTCTCATTGCCCACTGCCCTGTTTTCTGCCTTCTGCCACACTCCCTCATTCCGCATCCCCAGACCTTGTCATCCTTCAGTAACGATAATGGCAGAAACTACACAGAAATGCACAGATGCATCCCCGGGTGCTAGGTCCTGTACCCAGTGCCTTCTATGAATTCTTTCACTTTGTCCTTCCATCAGCTCTGAGAGAGCAACTATGGTCATGCCCATCTTACAGACTAGAAAACCAAAGTTGAGTCCACCTCCTCCATGAAGCCTTTCCTGACCATCCTGGTGGACACTTTTTCTCCCTCCTCTCCTGTCCCCCACTGCTCCGGAGCCCCAGGCACTAGTGTGTCATGCTTCATCTGTCCAGATACGTCCAGGGTCCTAGTGACAGTCGTGACTAACATGTTTTCTCGTGTGCTGGGGCTGCGTGGCGAGGTCCTGCAGACAAGGCGGCTTAAACAACAGAAATGTGTTTTCTCATAATTCTGGAGGCAGGGAGACCAAGGTGTCGGCCTTGGGTTTCTCTGAGGCCATCTTCTCCCTGTGTCCTCACACGGTCCTCCCTGTGTGTGGGGGTCCTGACCTCCTCTCCTTGTAAGGACACTAGTCACTGGGGATCAGGACCCACCCTAGGGCCCAGTTCAGCTCAATCGCCTGTTAAAAAGCCTTATCGCCAAATACTGTCACATTCTGAGGTACTGAGGGTTAGAACCACCACGTTTGTATTTGGGGGACACACAGTTCAGCCCACAGCACCTAGGCTCCATGGTTTCCAGTCCACAGGAAGGAATGGCCTGTGTTACCGCTTCTGTTTGTCCCGTAAACCTGGTGGTGAGGAAAGCAGGCGTTATTATTATTATTATCGTTATCATTGCTGTTACCATCTTCCCCACCCGGCCCCATTTCCGATGTTCTAAAGTCGCCTGAAAGATGACTGCTTTGCCCCAGGAATCGGCCGTGGACCGGCCTCTGACCCCGCGTCGTCCCTCTTTGCGAGGCGCGGCGGGAGGACAGCGTCGCCGGTGCCTCCGCTTCACTGTGCAAGTGAATGAGGGCCGGCCCAGGAGCGCCTCCTCTCTGGGCTGTGACGCCAGCATCTCCCCAATGGGGACCCTGCAGGGTCTCTCCCTGCAGCCCCCACAGCCCGGTGTCGTCCTGGGACCCAGCACAGGTCTCCGTTTCTCACCCGCACGTGCAGACCCCCGCACCTGAGGAGAGGGGTACCTGAGGGCTGAATGAGCTGACGGTGCAGGGCCAGGTCCGCGCCTGTCCCCCTGCCCTCCGTGGGCGGCCCCTGCTCTCTCCCACACGCACCAAGCACTACCTTGAACACAGCAGTTCCACTCCCTGGGGGACAGCTGGCCAGGCCAACACTGGGACAGAAGCCATGGGAAGCCACCTCCACACCCAACAAGCCGCCCAAAGCATCAGCAGGTCAAGGGCGTCGTCCTTAACTACCAAAGGCGGAGCGGAGAGGGCAGGTCTAGGGCTCTCACTCCCCAGCATTTGCCAGGACCTCGTGAATCTCTTCTTTGGGTCGCTCCTGGCCAGAATGTTCTGCTCTGACCCTGTTGCAGGTCACCACTGCCCCCGCCATAAGGCCTTGTGTTTGGCCCGGCAGGAGGCCGGAGCCAGAAGCACCAGGCCTGGGGGACTGGGCGGCTCTGAAAGATCTGCCCTTCTTTTCCTTTCAGCGTAGGACAAGCCCCGGCCCTCAGCAGCAGGGCTCCCCTCCTCGCCACTGCACACACAGCAAGCCTCCTGTGTCCTGGCCAGCCCGCCGGGTTCCCGCAGATCAGGCCTCGGGGCCTCTGTGTTTGTGCCCTGACCCGTGGCCGAGGCCTATCTCTCCCCCCAGGCTGTGATCCTACCTCCCAGGACGTTGCCATGTGTCTGTTGATTTTTCTCCTCCTGTCTTCTCATATTTTCTCCCTCTTCCCCCTCTGTGAATGGCATTGCTGGGTGGGAGAGAGGCCCTGGACCACAGGTATGTTTCCTGCCTCTGCCCAGCCATGGCCATTCCAATCAAAGGCAGATGCCTGCGGCGCGCCTGTGCCGGCGGGAAGGAGGAACCATCCTCGGAGTGCGGCCCGGAGGAGAACTGTGTGCTCCTTCATGGATGCTGTGTGCTTCGGCGACAGCTCTCCCTTTGCCTTATACTATTTTAACTGTGGAAAGACTACCCCTGTCTGGGGCTGCTGCCCTGCCGCGGGCGGCTAGGGGGTACGGAACTATCGTGCAATTTTGAACCCAGGGAGTCCTGGGTTGGAATCCTGCACCGTCATTTCTTAGCTTTCCCTAACTTTCCTCCTCTGGGCAAAGGGGACACTCCGTGAGGGAGGAGGGACCAGTACAGCCACCGGCCTTGCCTTGGCTGTTGCTGGGAGGAGGCAGCACAGCCCGTAGGAGGGTCTGGCGCCCAGTGGACCCTCCATAATGCCAGCCCCCTTCCCGCCCACCCCGCAGAGCCCGAACCTGCAGGGGATGCTGCAACCCCAGGAAGAGCTCCAGAGACATCTGTCCCTCGAGCTCACGGTGACCTGCCACTCCCAAACCAGGCACATCCTGGGGGAGCTGCCAAGGATAGGAAGCAAAGTTTCATGTTGTTCCCCATCAACTTCTAACACCTTCAATTTCCGTTTCCTAACAAAGTCACATTGTTACATTTTCTGTTAAAAAAAATAAGATTGTTTTTATAAGAAATATATCAATTTTTAAGTAAAAGTGAAATTTTTACCCAGACTATGGGAACTTTCTAGAATCAGTCGGGTCCGCAAAGCCCCCAGCTGCTCCTGCTCTCAAGGAAAACTGGGCTAACTTCCCTCTGTGTCACCAGGGCAAGAGCAGCGGGGACACATTTTTTGTTACTGACATATGGCCAAGGTGGGGGTTGCATAACTATTCCCACCTCAAACACTCCCTCCCTTTCCCCCACCCCCTCCTTCCCCAACGCTCCTGCCCAGTGCAACCTGCTGCCCGTCTCTCCTAAAATGCTTCCCTGTATGCTCCCACTGGTGGAAAGGATCCCACCTTTGAAGGTCTTTAGATTCAAATCCCAGCTCAGTTCCTAACTGGCTGTGTGATGAAGGGAAGTTACTTAATCTCTCTGAGCCTCAGGATCCTCATTGGCAAAATCAACAGGACTGCTGGCAGCATCCTCCTCTCGGAGCTGATGGAAAATTGAATGGGATGCTGCCCACGAAGATGTCGGTGCATGGGGGAAACTCAGCAGGGGGTAATGTCCACAGTCACAGCCTGCAAAGGGCTCTGGTCTAAATGTGGTCTTGAACTATGGCTCAGAACAAGAGATAGCACTCTGCAGCAGGCCTCGAGTAAAACTCCCAGACCAGCCCCAGCTGACAGAGGCTGCCCAGCCTGGCCCCTCCAGCAGGGTGGCACCCCAGCCTGGGGGAACAAGGCCCTCTGGGGTCTCCCCGGAAGCTGTCCCTGGCCACCCCTGCTGGGCCGAGCTGGCTCTGGGAGGGGCTAGGGAAGGCTGCCAGGGGAGGAGACAGGTGGGCAGCAGGAGCCTGGGAAAGAAGCTAAAGACACAAGTTTGATTTTCTGTTAAATATCCTAAACGGTAAAGGTAATGCTTTATGGAAAATTTAGGCTGGCATTATGGAAAAATCTACAAACAAAGTCAAACAAATTTTTAAAAGCTAACGATCACCCCCTCACTGAGAGCAATCAATGTGCATGATTCTTGTCCTCCATCTTCCACCTATGACTTCTGCTCACTAGCTGACCATATCCTGTTGTGCGCCCTGCTTTGCACACTGACTTTGGAACCTACCATCATATGGTCATAAGCCCAGGGCAATGGTATTACTATTTCCCAATTTTATTGATGAAGATATTCAGGCTCAAAATAACCTAGCCAAGGTCACAGAGGTCAAAGACATAGAGAAGAGCCCTTTACACTCTGTCCCCCAGCTGCGATTGGACACCCACACCTCTGAGAAACCACCACAAACAATAACAAGAGAAATATTAACCCTCTGCCTTCAGATAGTACTTTATTCTTTGAGAAGTGTTTTTATGACTGTTAGTCCTTCCTGTCCTTCAAACACCCCTGCAGGCCAGGTGGGAAGGCCGCCAGTATTCCCAGCTTACAAATGAGGCTCCGGGAAGTGAATGACTCAGCACTGGATGCAGCCACAGGCTTGGCCCTCTGAACCACACCACCACCTTCTTGGATGCCGGTGCTGGTCATAGCCCACACGAGCCTCTCGTACCCAAACAGTGGTGGTGGTGGTGGCGGTGATGATGGTGATGGTGATGATGGTGATGGTGGTAGTGGTGGTGGTGGTGATGGTTGTGATGGTGGCAGAGTCTAGGCAGGGTGGAGAAAAACAGTTGAAAGTCAGATGGAGCAAACAGAAACTCAGAGGAAAGTTCAGAAGGAAAACTGAGAGCGAGGGCTGCAGAAAACTCATGTTTGCCCATGATTCCTCCTCTAGTAGGACATCAACACCAAGGTGTCCATGCAACATTCTCAGTAGATTCTGAGCTACAAGCTTCCAGAATATGACAGCTGAGCCACTCCGCCTCGGGCCCATATGCCGCCGCAAAGCCAGTTCCCAGGTGGTTTATTATGGGTCAGAATCCTAATAAAGCTCTAACTCGATGTAACCGTTGGTGATTTTGGCACAGTACTCTGAGCTTCCACCTGAATGCAAGGGAAGTTGACTTTTGGGGTAACAGTTCCAGGGAATGCTTTCTACCCATGCTCAAATGCAACCGAAGTTCACACTATTGGAACTGGCAGTGAATTGTGACTTCTTGTGGAGACACCTGGCTCTGACATCGAGCCATGGGCTCTGCAAGGATCCTTTCGACCAGTGGGAGCATATAGCTAAGCATTTTAGGAGAGATGGGCAGTAGATTGCATTGAGCAGGGGTGTTGGGGAAGGAGGGGGTGGGGGAAAGGGAGGGAGTGTTTGAGGTGGGAACAGGCCCGGCCACCTGTTCTCCCTAAGAGGTGGCCAGGCACAGAGAGAAGGTGCTCAGCGAGTGTTTGCTGTTAGCACCAGGGAAGCTTCTCCTCAGGAGAAAGCAGCACCCCTACTCCCCTACTCACCCATAAACGAGCAAACATGGACTAAACTGGAGGGCCAGTGTGGTCGTGGCACAGCTAGACCCAAAAATGCAAACAGTGAAAGGTGTCACCAGGCTCACACCCTCTCTCTGCCTCTCTGTCTCTATTTCTCTCTGTCTCTGTGCTTATCTCTCTCTCTCTATCTCTGTCTTTCTATGGGTCTCTCTATTTCTCTCTCTGTGTGTCTCTATCTTTATCTCTCTCTCTCTGTCTCTATCTATATCCTTATCTCTGTCTCTGTCTATGCCAACCTCCCTCTTTTCCTCTCTCTCATATACTCAGGGTATTTATGCTCATCGGTGTTTTCACAGAGCTTCTGAGTCTGCATTATCATCTGGGATTTCTGTCAGGCTCCATCTGCTTCCAGAACTGTGTGCAAACAGTATCACCCAAAGCTCCAAAAAGGGGGGACAAGAAACATTTTTATTTGTTCTGACCAGAAAAGCCATATGATCCAGAATGTGTGAAAGGATGTCAGAGAAAGGAAAGGGAAACAGATTGCCGGTGCTGGTCATAGCCCACACGAGCCTCTCGTACCCAAACAGTGGCCCAGTAGCACATAAAACAAGCCCCCAGCATATGCCTCGTGTCCAACAATGCAGCTTTCTGAGCACTGTGCCTTACCTTTTGGAAGAATACACAGACCTGGGTTGAAATTCTGGCTCTACAGCCTTCTGCTGTGTGATCTTGAGCAATTTCCTCAACTTCTCTGAGACTAGATCCCCTCCACTGTAGAATAGGACTAATAATTTCTACTACATAGGAGTGTCATGAAGATTAAACCCTTTCAAAGCCTGTGGTATAGTATGGTGCCTGCCATACCACAAGGGTCCAGTATATGGTAATAGTGGTGATGGTGGTGGTGGTGGTGGAGGTGATGGTGGTGATGATGGTGATGGTGGTGGTGGTGGCAGTGATGATGGTCATGGTGGTGATGGTGGTGGTGGTGGTGGTGGTGGTGATGTTGGTGATGGTGGTGGTGATGGTGGAGGTGATGGTGATGGTGGTGATGGTGGTGGTGATGTTGGTGATGGTGATGGTGGTGGTGGAGGTGATGGTGATGGTCATGGTGGTGGCAGTGATGATGGTGGTGGTGGTGGCGGTGATGATGGTGATGGCGGTGGTGATGTTGGTGATGGTGGTGATGGTGGTGGTGGTAATGGTGATGGCGGTGGTGATGTTGGTGATGGTGGTGATGGTGGCAGTGATAATGGTGATGGTGGTGGTGGTAATGGTGGTGGTAGTGAGAGTGATGGTAGAGATGATGGCAATGGTGGCAGTGGTGGTGGTAGTTGGATGTGGTGGTAGGGAAAAGTGGAAGAGGAGGTTAAGATGGTGCGGATAGAGGTGGTAGTGGCAGTAACAGAATCAGCCTGTTCATTCTTCCACTTTCTCCGCTCTATTTGCACTTTAGGAAGACCAGGAGTGTCAGTGACAAAGTGCCCCCATCTTTCAGACAAATTTCTCCCTAAGGGGCTTCCATAATCACCATATGCATTCCAATCCCTTCAGCCTAATTCAGACAGTAAATGCATGTGAGTCATTTCAACTCAGCAAACGTTGAGCCACATCCAGGCTAGGGCTGGGGAGTGCCGTCATAAATAAAAACGCGTGCATTGCCTTGCCTTTCTCTTGTCCCTTCCACTTCCTGCCTCCTAAAATGCTTAGCTAACTTCTTTACCAGTTGCTATAGTTTGAACATGTCCCCCTAAATTCATATGTTGGAAACTTAATCCCCAGTGCAACAGTATTGGGAGGTGGCACTTTTAAGAGGTGATTAGGTTACAAAGGCTCTGCCCTCATAAAAGAATTAATGTTGTTATCTTGTGAGTGGGTTAGTTGTCTCAGGACTGGGCTTGTTATAAACTAAATTCAGCCCCCTCCACTCTCTCATGCCCTCTCTTGCCCTTCCACCTTCCACCTTCCACCTTCCACCATGAGATGATGCAGCATGAAGACCTTCCCCAGATGCTAGCACCATGCTCTTGGACTTCCCTGCCTCCAGAACCATGAGAAAAATCCACTTTTATTGTTTGTAAACACCCAGTCTGTGGTATTCTGTTACAGCAGCACAAAATGGACTAAGACATCAGCTCCCTTCCCTTCCTCCCCATCTCCCGTTCTGCTCTGAAGACCTGATTTCTGGGTTGCTGTTGTACTTGAGATCTTACATTAGGGAAACCCACAGTGAACCAAAAAAATACAGATTTTCTCCTCAGCGTAAGCCAAGAACTCCTTCCTGCCTTGCCCCAAACTGACCTTGATGAATTCCTCAACATTCAGAGAACAAACTTCAAAAAAAGGTGAGCATCATAATTGTAAAATCAAATTGGATTTAGAATAGAAGGGTCAAGAATTGACCAACAAATTGTAAAGGATAATATTGGCCCAGAGCTATTACTCGTGTCACCTTTAAGCACACTGAAGGTTTTTGAGAGACAGAGAGATGTGTCCCATAGAGTTTTACAGAAAACATGTGTTTTACAGAGATTTCAATAAATATAATATAAGTGAAGGAAGCATCATATCTGGAATCAGAGCCCTGGGTTCAAGTCTGGGCCCTTTAGTGGCAACTCATTCAATCTCCCTGAGCCTCAATTTTTACATCTGCAGATTGGGGATAATTCTCCATGAGGGTGAAGGGATTGATTTTTAAATGATGAAAAGCTCTGAGAATATTAGCTTTTTATATTCTCATTTTGACATCTTTCCAGAACAATTCTACTTTCATTTTTCAGGCAGGGCTAGGTTCCCAGCTGGCCCTGTGCAATGTCTGTGAGGCTATCTCATTCTGTTTTCAAGGCCCTTCCTGAAAACCTAAGTTGTAATGAGGTCTGTGATAAACTCCCTTGAATGAAGGTTGGGATAGGCCCACACATCACATTGAATTCTGGCCTGTGATGAATGTGATTAACAGAAGCCTCTGCTAGCCACATTGAGGGTAGAGGGCTAGCAAACATCTTGCAGGGGGAAAGATACTCATTTCCATATATAAGTATCTTCCTGAGCTTGGCAGTTTCTTCTGGGTGAACTTGCCAACACAACAGGGAATGGAGTGATATTTTATCTACTCTTCCCTTTTCTAACAATTGCATTCCCACCAGCCTGGGAATTTTTAAGGGGTAGGGTAAAGAAAGTGAACTTCTGAGACACATCAAATATTCCAACGGAGACTCATTTAGAAAACATTGCTATACCACAGCAGGAGAGGCAATGCTCGGTATGTCACAACAATTCAAGAAATATTCGGGTTAGCTGATTGCTGGGGGGGCTGATAGCATGCACCTGCTCTCCCTCTCCCTACCATGCTTTCCATCTCTCCACCGCCTTGGCTAGTCCCTTTTTCCCCAAAATAACTCAACTCAGTTTTTTTTTTCTGGGAAGCCTTCCCCTACCACCATCCTCCACCCCCACTCCCTCCAAATGGTCCCAGAACAACTTGGACATAAGTCTCTAGACTCTTTTCACCCTTTATGAAATCACCGGTTCAGTGGTGCCCACTTCACTAGTCTGTGAGCTGCCTGAAAGCAAGGACTGTGATTTCTTTTCTCATATTCCCACATCTCCAAACCCACGGAAACTGGAATGAACATATTAATTAGTATCAAGAGCTCATTTAGAATTTATTCTCTCAGAGCTCCAGTGTTACAGGTGACAATGATGTCAATAGAGAAATAAACCAAAATAAAGGTGAACACTTTGCCCAGAAATTTTAAAAATGCAATTCCAGAAATCAGTGGTGACAAGGATACAGGTTAGAAAAAATCTTCTTCCATCTGCTCATGACCTTAAAGACTATGAGCATCCAAAAGAACGACTATGGGATCTCCTAAGGATTGGAGCTTACGTCGGAGCCTCTTCAGTGATGATGGCTTCCCAGTAGCAGTGTGATCTGGCTGCTGTTGAGTCAGCCTGGCTCTAACACACTTAGCATCCTTCTCCTACTCACTAATGATCCCAACATGCGAGAACTGCAGAGTTCTCAACAACACGATGGGTATGCTCGTCCCTCACCCCCATCTGTTTCTCAGCGCTTTTGAAAACATTGATTTGATTTCATTTTTAATTATGGAGAAATATTCTACTCTTCTCACAGCCAGGTGGTGCTCCCGGAATCCTGCTCACATTCCACCATGTGTCTGTCACTGTTGGGAGCTGGGTCTGGTTGGCAGCCAAGAAATTCTCATGAATCCCAAACCAGAAGACTCGTTTCCAACACATCTTTCAGTGTTCCTAGTGCCACATTTTCAAATCCCAAGATTTGGCCGATTAGACAAACAGGACTTTGCCTTCTTGTTAGGCAGCAGATGTCACCCACTGACTGAAGGAGAAAGTCTTTTAAAATCACAGCACATATTAGCATAGCAGAGGAAAGTGACTAGATTTGCTTTCAAAGAAGCTGGACAGCTTCCCTGAATAGTTTCTGGGCCACAGCTACTCGGGAGGCTGAGGCAAGAGGATCGCTTGAGCCGAGGAGTTAGAGGTTGCAGTGAGCTGTGATCGCACCACCGTACTCCAGCCTGGGCAACAGAGTGAGACCCTGTCTGCGAAAAAAAAAAAAAAAGTTTCTCCTGACTTAGACCAGAGAGTACAAAAATAAAAATAAATTTAGAAAAAAAAATTTCTGGGCTGGGTTTAATATGGCCTTGCAAATAAAGAATAAAAAATTATCCCACAGAAAACTAAACAAAGGACTTGAAGAAGCCAGTTACAAAAGAAGAGATACAAATGGTTTAAACATGTAAAAAAAATGTATGTCGTTTCACTAATAATTTTTGAAATGACAATAAGAAGATCTTTTATCCCCAATTAAATCACTACTGATATTATAAAATTATACCATTAGCTTTGGAAAATGTAGAAGCCAATAACCATATTCACCCACTGCAAGTGGGAATGTGAAATGACATATTCCTGACAGATTACTTAGAAATATTGAGTCAAAACCTACAAAATGTACCCACCCTTTGAGTCAGCAATTCCATTTCTAGGAATCTATTCCAAGGAAATGATCAACAGTTATCTTTGTGATATATGTGCAAGGATCTATATTACTGCATTGTTTAAATAGGAAAAATCTAGAAACAATACAGTTGAACACTATGAGCATAAGAACGTTACAATATGTACATAAGATTGAAAATTATAGCATACCATGCAGCTCTGAAAAACCGTTCTGTGTAATAGGGTTTGGCAAACATTTTCAAGTGTGAGAGGCTAAATATTTTAGGTTTTGTAGGCCAAGAGATAAAATCAAGGATATTATGTAGAACTTATAATAATGAGAGAAAACAAATTTCCACAAATTTTTCTGAACAAATTTAAAATGCTAGAATGACTGAATACAATTTTTTTGTAATATAGGTCTACCAATCTCATTCTTTTTGGATTAATAATATTTTGACTAACTGAAGTTCAAGTCGGTTTTCCTTATCATTAAATCAATTTCAAATGTTCATCTGTAAAAAACAGCTGGCAAGCCAAACAAAAACAGACAATACACTAGATTCGGCCTGTGCCTGTAGTTTGCTAATCCGTGCTATAAAGGAATACTTGCTAACGTGGAAGAACATTCACAAAATATTGTTATGCAGGCTCTGAAATAGTATGAGCAGTGTGTATGGTGGTCCCTAGTACTGTTCACCAAACATCTGTGGATCTGCACCTCGCCCGGCACAGGCAGAACTGCATTTCCTCCCTCCCTTGCGATTGCAGTGACCACGTGGTTAGACCGAATCAATTTGCTCATTGTGGAAGTGACCCCTGTCACTCAAAGGCCACAGACTAGGAGAAATATTTTCAAGTCACACATCCGACTTCTATCAAGAATATTTTCTTTACACTCTCAAACTCAGTAATAAGAAAACAAAACACCCTAATTTTTTTAATGAGCAAAATATTTAAGCAGACATTCCATCAAAGAAGACATATGGATGGCAAGTAGGCACATGAAAAGACACTCAGTGTTATTAGTCATTAGGGAAATGCAAATTAAAACCATACTCAGATATCATTTTGCCCCTATTAGAATAGCTTCGATTAAAAAAAACTGACAACACCAAGTGTTGGGGGAAAAAAGGAGCAAGTGGAATTCTCCCATAGTGTTGGTGAAAATGTAAAAGGGTACAGCCACTTTAGGAGAGTTGGGCAGTTTCTTATCAAGTTAAACATACCATATGGCCCAACAACCCTGCTCCTATATATTTGTCCAAATGATACAAAAACCTGTGTTCACTCGAAACCTGTTTGTGAATGTTTATGGCAGCTATATTTGTAATCATCAAAAACCGGAAGCAACCAAATGGCCTTCAGCTGGGAAATGGATAAGCAAACTGGTACATCCGTATAGTGCAATACTGCTCAGCCACGGAAAAGAATGGAATTATTTGATACGTACAATAACATGGACGAATCTCAAAATGTAATTTCTAAGTGAAATTGGTTAGACCCAAAAGGTTAAATAGTGTATGATTTCATATATATTGCTTTGTGGAAAAGGCAAAACTATAGGGGCAGGGAACAGGCAACAGCCGGTTGCCCGGGGCTAGTGCAGGGGAAGCAGGTTGACTGTAAAGAGGCGACAGGAGGGATATTCGAGAGGGTTGACAGAGCTATGCTTTGTCTTAATTGTGGCATACTTACGTGATTCCATGCATTTGTCAAAATGTGTAAAACTATACACCAAAAACAGGGAATCTCACTGTATGTAAAATACTAAATAAATTTTTTTCGAAGTGTTTAATGCCCATACCTGAAGAGAGAAAGAAGGAAGGAAGGAAGGAAAGGTGGGAAGGAGAGAGGGAAGGTCACTGCACAGGACACAGGGCAGCTCAGCCCTGCTCGCCCCAGGAGCCAGCCTGGCTTCTGCCCCTTTGGGCCCGGCGTGGGCACAAGCGGAGGCAGAGGCTGCGGTGGGGAAGCGGGCGGAGCGTCAGCTGCTAGTGAGAGGCCGGCGGCAGAGGGAGGCTGAGGCCAGTGCAGCTGTCCAGGGAGCGCCTGCACTGAGGGCCTGGGAAGGCATCTCTGACACCTGACTCTGCCCTCTGCACACTCTGGTCGAGCAACTCCCCACGTCGAAGGGCAGAGGCTCTCCAAATCTTCCCAAAAAGAAGCAAGTGGAAGGCAGCGAAAGAGGTCGAAAGCTTGCGGCAGATTCCGCAGCCTGCGCTGAGTGCCTCGCTGAGCCCAGGCTGCGTGTGACGAGGTGACAACAGGTGCACCTGCAGCCCTCCCCTCCCACCCAGCAGTGTTCTTCCTGAGCCAGGCACGGCCGGGTCCACGTCATTCTGCAGGTTAAGTGAGACAAAGCTCCAATGTCTAACACCAAGTTGCACCAGATAAATGCCTGCTGACGTGTGGCTTTTTTTCCTCCTCTTGACCCTAAGGTCAGCATCCTGCCCTGGGAGTTCTGGGTGAAGGCGGGAAGTAGCACAATCCACCAGGGTTTCACGAGCACCTGTCCGGCCAAGCATCTGCCACAGTCTGCGAAGTGCACTGGTATTCCCCCGCCCGCCCCTCACAGACCCAGCGGGACCAAAGAGGCTGTGTGCTTCCAAGAATGGGCCTCAAGCAGAGGCTTGATTCTGCACAGAACCGGACCCTCACTTCCCTGGGGAAGGGCGTGGGTCTTACCCGGATTCCCAGGGAGCTTGGCAGTAAGGACATGGTTGGGTCCCATCTGGAGGAGAATGAATGAATGAATAAATGAATGAATCTTCCTGCATGCGCTGTCACCTGTATCTGTTCATACCTAAAGCAAATAATCAAAATCAGTGCATAGAGCACAGAGCACAAGCTACATACTAGTGCGAGGGTTTAATAGGCCCGCTCAGGAGCCAGTCAGACTTGAGATCAAATCCCACTCGGCTGTTCACTGGCTGGGTGGGGAGATTTTCTCAGAGCTGGGTCTTCATTAGTACAATAGGGGAGTTTGTGATGCCTCCCTCACAGGTTTGCCATGGGGATTAAATGAAGTCATTCATGTAAAGCACTTAGGACAATGCCAGAAACAAAGCCAGTATCACCTACTGATGGCTTCATCATCACTGTCATAATCTTTATCTCTACTCAACTGTAGCAAAAGAGCAGAGAAGCAAGGGTTGCAGCCTACCTGCCTGCAAGCCCTGGGCTCTGTCCTCTGTCAACAGGCTTAATGAAAGGGGCCAAATTAACAGTCTCCTTTACGGTGTCCCCATCACTGTTACAAGAAGAAAGTGCAGTGGACAGACTATTGTAATGGTCCTGCTTTTTCCTCCCATGCCTCCAGGAACGAAAGACAACAGCAATATCAAACGGTCCATAACTGCCATGTCTTAAATATTATCCCTGGCATCCTATGTGTGTTCTTGCTATTTGTGCTCTGTTTGCTTATTTCTTCATCACTCTCCTGGGCAAAATTGATCCCCTCATCAGCAGCTGGGAAACAACCGGCTGTGATCTTCCAAGCCTTTGGAAGGTCAGCTCAAGAGGCAGCATCTTCCTAGCAACAGTTGCCAGGGAAGATTATGAGGGTGGACTCTACTCCCAGAGGAGAGGAAGACATGGAGAGCTAAATAATTGGCATTTCTTTTAAATGGGGTGAGGTGGCGGTGGGGGGTGCTTGCCACTGTGAACAGTGTATGCAACCTCTTCCATTAGCGTGTTGCTCAGTCCCTTTGTTAGACGTTCTGTCTGCCCTTTTTGTTTTATTTGATGTCATTTCATTTCCTAAAATATTAGAGCTGAAAATTCCTTGGTCTTCACCTTATCAGACCCAACATCCCATGCTTACAGCAAACATTTTGCAACATCTCCTTTGCTAGATGTTGCTAGATGTATAACCTTTGCTAGATGTATAACCTACCTATGTAATTTTAAAAACAAATGTAAAGCTCAGTAATGTAAATGAGAAATAATTTATAATAAAATGGATGTCCAGTATGCAAATGCTTGTGAACAAATACACCTAGAAAATATAATGAATAAATCAGATGCTTACACCTATGTGTGATACATTATCTGCATTTGTACTTTCCAGTTGACATTTAGAAATAAGAGCTAAATAAGTGCATTAATAATAGATAAAGAATCACCAAGAATCCAATGTCTGGAAGCACAGATGAGAGAGCACTGTATTGTCACCTCACTTCCTAGCAATGGCATTGTTGTCAGTGACATGATTTTTCAAAACATGTACAACTTTTGGTAACGCTACAAACAAAACAAAGTACATGCTTGCTTCCAGCTACATAGTACTTACCTTCCTAGAAAATTGAGTACATATTAAAACCATGAAATGGTGATTTGAGTTCATATGTAAAACAGAGTTGGGTTTGAGGCTCAGATAACTACAAATAAGTTTTTTACCCACTTGAATGACCAGTGGAGAAATGTTGACAGGCTATAGCTGAGGATGCCCTGTGCACTAGGATACCATGGCTCTCTGGTTCCCACCTAGTAAATGCTAGAAAAACCCTGCCTCATCACTGTGATAAATCAGAAATGTCCCTACAAATTCTCTAAATGTTCCTTAGCAGTATGTGATCTAGCCCAATCCCATTATAAAGATGGGTAAAGCGGTCCAAAGAAAAAAGGTGGCTTGCTCAAGGGAAAGCCAAGATGAAAATGAGAGTCTTCTAATGCCCACATCGGGGATTAAAACAATGAACTGAAATTCTGTGAATCCACCCTACACCCCAGATGTGTAAACACCAAGCTATGATAATGTGCTGACATTATCCATGGCTCCATTGATCATCTCCTCCTCTGTCCCTTTTCAAGATCAACTTTCTTTCTGATTGCCAGCAATGTCTGGCCATGTACTAAGTTATGAGCTATTCGGAATCTCTGCTTTTGGCAGAAAGACATTGTTCTTTAGAGAAACATGTCATTTCTCCACATTGGTGCTTATTTTGCTTGAGATGGCTCAACAAGAAAGTCCCCTGATGTCCAATCAGTGAGGGAGACAGAATAAAGAACAGCGAGAGTTCTGATTTCTCTGTACCTGCGCAGGCAAGTCTCTAAGGACAAGAGTTTTATCATCTGATTTACTTTTTCTAAAATTATTAAATGACATATATTAATATGAATATTATCATTATTATTAAAAGAGACATTAATTGATTGGCACATGCTCGAAGGCAATGTCCAGGACGTGAAGGCACTATAAACTAGACGTGCGGGGAGGAGGAGACAGCTGAGTTGTCTTGCCGGGGAGAGGGGCTGTGGTGGGAATACGAGTCCAGACGTGGAGATGCCTGGCAGACATCCGTGTGGATGTGCACTGCAGGCCTTTGGCAAAGGGGTTGGAAATTTGCAATGAAGGGGCCGAGCTGAAAGCCCAGATTTGGGGCTTATGTCCAGGTAGAGAAGAGTTTGACAGCACAGGATTAAGTAAAATCATCCCCAAAATGTGTATTAAGTAAGAAGGAGGAAAGAAAAAACAAGTTAAGGTAGAACCCTCGGCACTGCTCGTGCTTTCGTGGCAGGTGGAAACAAAATGCCAAGAAAGGACATTAAGAAGGAATAAACAGGAAACAAACAAAGAGAGTGTTGTCTAAACAGAGGACTAAGGATGAGGTCTTGTGCTAAGAGCTTTATGAAACAGACCATCTCGTTCAATCCTCACAACAACCTGAACAGGGAGGTAATATTACGATCCCCCAATTTACCCTTTAGGAAACCACAGCAAAGAAAGGTTAAGTCACTTGTCCAAGAATACACAGCTAGCGAGAGGCATAACTGAATTTGAAACCAAGTTGTCTGACTCCAAAGATGACATGTGAGCCTCCTGCTAAATTAAAGAAAAATAAGGACAAAAAATTGTGCCTTGGATCTAGCATTTATAACAAAATGCTAAGAAAGACCCAGAGTTTCAGCTCACACAGGGGAGCTGGGGGCTATGAGTCCTACCCTGACAAGCAGGGGCAGCACTGAGAATGACAGCAGGTCTACGTGAGGGATCCGTGACCTCCTGCAGTCCGCAGCGCAGCGTGACAACGGAAAGTTTCTCATTATGGATTACATTGTCTTCTCAATAAAGCAGAAATTACTCCCCAAAATAGACCTTCCCAGGCACATGAGTAAATGGATGAACAGAGAAAACATGTGTCCAATCTATTATATACCACAAATGAACTTGATATGAAAATGTGGAAAGCAGAAAATTGATTATATCTCTGACACGGGTCATTCCTCCCTCTTATCCATGGCAGTCTAGTCACCCATGAGACACCGCAACTCCTACTCTTAGGAAGAACTTTCGACAGACAGCTAGAGATGAACTCCAACTCCACCCCCCAGGAGAAAACCACACTTGGCCTACCTGGGCCAATGAATCCCACAGAATGGTTTCCTGCCATATTGAGTGAAGCTGTCCCTATACAAAAGAGGTGAAATCCATTGTTTGTCCTGGACATTGAGGGATACTTGGCTTTGAGCACACAGTCTCCTCCAGCAGAGGAAAAATCAGGTGATATTCAAAGCCACAATACCAATCACAGCCCTACTGAGGTTGTGGTGATGGAAATTAAGAGAAGTGGACAGATTGGAGGGCAACCAGGGGGGCGGGCCCGGAACCCCTTCTCAATCGCTGTCCTTGACACTGCAGCCCATGCCTCCCACTGCAGCAGCTGGGGAGCGCTGGGGAGGGCTGGTCCCACCCAGGGGCTGGGACATGGAGAGGAGCTGGCCCTTGGGCTCCGGAGGGCACAGCTGTACAAAAAGAGCTCTGCACTGACCTCAGGCCCCAGAGGGCTTTGTCAGCGTTCTCTACAGGTGTGTGTGTTGGATGAAGGGGACGGGGCTCCAGGAGGGAGCCACCAACTCTGCTGGGGAGAGGGGCAGGAAGGGCCACTAAGGTTGTGACACTGAGCTGAGTCTCGACAGATGAGAGTCCGCAAGCAGCTCAAGAGGACCTAGGGCACATTTAGGCAGAGGAAGGCATGGGGCAAAGGCCTGGGTGCAGCAAACACTTGGGAAACACTAATAGCGGTGGCTCACCAGCCTTAGCATGTAGCAAAGTCACCCGTGGAACCTGATCAAAAATGGAAAGTCTGTTTCTCTGGCCCAACCAGCAAAAAAATTCTAATTCTGTAGCTCCGGAGAGGAGCTTGGGATTGTGCATGTTTAGCTGTCATCCCAGGTAATGTCTCTGCAGGGGTCCCCGGAAGGAGCTGTGAGGAACATCACTAAGCAGGTGCACCAGCTGGCCCCTAGAGGAGGAAGGCAGATGTGAAAGATGAGCATGGGGAGAGAAACGGGGCCTTTCATTCCTGCAGGCTGAGAGATGGAGGAACAGATTGCCTTTTGGAAAGACTATTCCGAGTTCAGTCAGTCGTGGGAGCAGAGAGTGGACCTCAGAGAGCCCCGAGCAGCCCCGCTGCAGCCGGCCCCAGTACCATCACCACAACTGCAGTCAATGAGGCTGAGACCCGGCAGCCACCGGCCGCCCCCACCCACAGCACTGCCCACACCAAGCCCAGTACGACGAGCTGTGGCACAGGTTAGCAGTGGCCCAGGTGGCCTCACATCATCAGCGCCTGCCAGCAGGGACAAGATCATCGCAAGGAAGGTTTTGGGAACAGTAAAATGGTTCAGCGTAGGAAACAGAGATGGTTTCATCGATAGGACTACACCAGCCTGCTATACAGAAGAATGACCCCGGGAAGGACCTTGCAGGGTAGGAGATGGAGACACTGCGGAATCTGACGCTGCTGAAGGAGAAAAGTGTGCGGAGGCAGCAAATGTCACAGGCCCTAGGGGAGTCCCACTTCAAGGCAGTAAGTATGCGGCAGACGGTAACCATTACAGACTACCCGCGTGGTGGGGGTCCTCCACGCCCTTCCAGCAGAATTACCGGGATAGTGAGGTGGGAAAGAGGATGAGGGATGGAGACTGCTCCCGAAGGCCAGGCCCAGCAACCTGGCCCTACCGCAGGCGAAGGCTCCCACCTTACTACATGCCAGACCTTGTGAGCATCGACCACAGTATCCCACCCTCCTGTGCAGGGAGAAGTGATGGAGGGCGCTCACAACCAGGGTGCAGGAGAACAAGGTAGACCAGTAGGACAGAGTATGTGTCGGGGGTTATAGACCACGATTCCCAGGGGCCCTCCTTGCCAAGACAGCCCAGAGACAATGGCAATGAAGAAAATTAAGAGAATCAGGGAGACGAGACCCAAGATCAGCAGCCGCCTCAACTTCAATTACCAACACAGACGTCCAGAAAACCCTGAGATGGCAAAGAGACAAGGCAGCTGACCCACCAGCTGGAATTTGTCCGCTCCGAGGCTGAGCGGGGCAGGGCTGAGCACAAGCCGCTCACATGTCTGCCGTCATCCGTTTGTCATCCAACAAGAAGAAATGAACGAAAAATTGGAGCTGAAGACCTAAAATGCTTGCTTTTTGCCCGTTGACCAGATAACTAGAACTATCTGCATTTTCTATGCAGCATCGGGGTTTTTGTTATTTTTACCTACGGATGTCTTTTTTGGTAATAACAAGTGTGTTTTTTTAAAAAGCCTGATTTTTCTTAATATGCCTTTAAGCATTTTCAAATTGTTTCATATCTGGTCAAGCTGAGATTTTTAAGAACTTCATTTTTAATTTGTAATAAAAGTTTACAACTTGATTTTTTCAAAAAAGTCAACAAACTGCAAGCACCTGTTAATAAAGATCTTAAATCATTAAAGGAAAAAAAAACACTCTGAGCAGTGGCGGCCTCTCCTACCAAAATAGTAAGCCCCAGGGGTCTGTCTGCTGCCACCATATTGCTGCCTGAGTCTTTAGTACACAGTAGGTACAGAGTATTTCTTGACTGAATGAACGAGTGAATGAATGAGTGAATAGTGGCAGGAGGGAAGAGGGGCTGGAAGGAGGTCTGGGCTCTCACTGCAATCTGAGCGTGGGATAGGGCCTTAAAGGCAGGAGAGTAGGGGAGGGAGAAGGAGCAGGATTTACCATCATTCTGGCATATTCGAGGCCACACAGGCCTCATAGGGCTTCTTGGAGGCGTTTCTATATTTCTGGCAAATTCAGGGATGTCTACAAAACTAAAAAGCCATGAGATATAATCAGGATTGAAGTGTACTCAAAGCTTGTCCCCCTCCACCCACCAGCCCCGGGAAATGTTATTCTTCCAGCGCAGACAGCTGGGCCGTGGGACGCGGCTCTGCTCTATCCAGACCAGAACACACCCAGACCAGGCGGATGCACTCGTGGCTCGTTCCAGCCAGAGGTTTCATTCTGGGTTTGGCAGTCATTTTGGGGTTTTTGTGTCCTAGAGACATTTAACTCTGTACTTAATTTAGGTTTAATAGGCATCTATTATGTTAAATAGAGACCAGCTGAACTGATTATTTAAGGCATAGTTATGGTTGTTTAACAACCATGTGGTTTGACTGCTACATCTCAATAAAGGTTTTCCAGAACCCAGCTATTATTACCATTTTGCATTCGGTCACTGTGCTCACCTAGCCGCTGTCCTCTCTTTAACTATCAACTGCTGGCCCAGAAACTCCTCGCTCTGCTTCTTCCCTGGGTCCCGGGACTGGTTTCTTTGTCAGGTGTCTAAGCATCCGCAGTATCAGCGGAGCTCAGGAAACTGGAGCTGGGGCCACGCGTGGCTGCGCAGGAGGGCCTGGCCCCACAGGCAAAGTGCACGCCAGCCACCTGTCCACAGGGCTCCAGACTTGTCTCCCAATGGCAACGTGGCTTAGCTGAGAAGCCCAGAGTCCACGGCTGAGCCTAGGAGGTGAGTAAGTCACTTGGGATCCCTCTAGGAGAGAAGAGTCTGCAAGTAAGAAAAAGAATTCGAAGACTATAGGGGTACTAATTCCCTGGAAGTTCCCTTTACTGCAATGTTACTTAAAGGGTGACTCATGGGCCAGTGCTGGTCTGTGACCTGTTCTAACTGGTCCACAAACTGAAGACGAGAAGGTAGGAACTTGAGTAGCAATTTGGAATTGCTGCCCTATCTAAGCACGAGCTCAATGGGCCTGGCCGTTTGAACGGGGTGTAGGGCAGTTTGTGTATTAATGAACTCATGTGCGTCAGAACATGTGGCCTGAGCTGCCACTAGTCCTGTGTGGGGACACTTATCTGTCCACCAAGGATTGGAAATTTAAAAACTGCTCCTCTGGCTCAGACGCTTTGAGAACCACTGCTGCGGAGCCGTACCTCTCACTTCATTTGTTTCCCCACCCCGCCTGCACACTTTGGAGCCTAGAGCAGGACTTTTAAAATCTTCCGTATGTACATTTAGAAATGCTTAAAATGGCAAATCTTATGTTCTGTATATTTTGCCACAATAAAAAAAAAGAAAAGAAAATATTCCTTAAACTGAATCCTTCTGTCTCCAGGATCAAGAGGAACCTATCTGTCTCTTTTTTTAGAATTCGAAAAAGACTGCAAATATACTAAAAATTGCTGAATTGTACATTTTAAAGGGATGAATTTTATGGTCGATGAATTATATCTCAATAAAGCTGCTATTTGAAAAAGAGATAGAGATCATAGATGATGGATAGATTGATAGACACTGACCATAAATGTCTTTCTGTGTCAAAAGAACATCAGGGAGACCATGCACAATCCTGTTTTGCCCAATCTGTGCTGGATCATCTCCATTTTCCTTTCCAAATTCACTCCCTACTCTTTGTGCTGCCCCAGGGGCCTGGTCTCTAAAGACTGTCTCACTCCAAAAATGCTCTGGAGGAAAATCAAAGAAAAGAGAGGACAGGGCATCCACTCCCCAGCTCCCCCTGTGCTGGGCTGCAGTCTGGTAGTGGTAGTGGCCATATCAACAGCTGGAACTCCAGCTCCGAGTGTTGGGCCCCTGGGCACTTCACCATCCCCTAGTCTGCCCCCTTTGCACGGATCACATTCAAAAAGTCTTTCCACTAGATCTTTCCTGCTACCTTTTTTGTATGTGCCATCTGTCCCCTGCCTCAACCCAGACTGACACACAAGTCATTCCTGATCTCATGAATCTTCCCTGAGTCGGTCACACCTGCTTTGTTCTTCCCCATTAGAAATAAAACCTGCTTCCGATGAGACACAAAATACTGGTCCACAGAACTAAGAACAAGTATGAAATAAACGAAAATGTTAGCTGTTGTAGAATTATTGGATAGCTTTATTCTGGGTAATATATAAATTCAGATAAATGTTTTAAGTGTGCTGTTATGCAACCTTAAAAATGGAGAGCGCACTCTTATCCAAGAGCTGCCAAGCCTCGGAGCCAAATGCTTACCTGCTGAAAGCTCAATGGGAAAAAAGAACATTGCTTAGAAGATAGTCCCCAAAGGAACCCCAAGCCTGTCACTGACATTCACTGCTGAGCTCATGACTCCTATTTCCAAAATGCACACTGAACGTTTTCACCTTGACATCACATGAGTGCCTCAGAATCCCACACACGCAAAGCCGAGGCCTGGAAACTGCACTCTGCCCTTTCCTCATTTCCCAAGGGCAACCAGTTGTTAGACCTTCCTAAACATCTGAAGTTCCATTAATTCCAAGGATCCAGATTTCTTTATTTTTTATTTCAAAATACTAAGGGAGGTACAAATGGTTTTTTTTTTTACATGGATACCTTGTATAATGATAAGTCGGGGTTTTTAATGTGCATATCACCAGAATAGTGTTCATTGTACCCAGTAGGTAAGTTTTCAGCCCTTACCTCCCCTCCCTCCTTCACCCCTTCCTGGTTTCCAATGTCCTTTATATCTCTTTGTGCCCATGTGTACCCATCATTTAGTTCTCACGTACTAGCGAGAATATATGGTGTTTGTTTTTCCATTCCTGAAATATTTCATTCAGGATAATGGTCTCCAGTTCTATCCAAGTTGCTGCAGATGACATTATTTCATTCCTTTTGATGGCTGAATAGTATTCCATGATATATAAATACCACATTTTCTTTATCCACTCATTAATTGATGGACACTAAGGTTGATTCCATATCTTTGCAATTGTGAATTTTGTTGCAATAAATATTCATGTCTAGGTGTCTTTCTGATAAAATGACTTCTTATCCCTTGGGTAGATACCCAACAGTGGGATTGCTAGATCAAATGGTAGGTCTACATTTATTTCTTTGAGGAATCTCCATACTGTTTTCCATAGGTTGTACTAATTTTCAGTTCCCACCAACAGTGTTTAAGTGTTCCTTTCTCTGTACATCCATGCCAGCATCTATTGTTTCTTTATTTTTTAATAATGACCATTCTGACAGGGCTGAGGTGGTATCTCATTATGGTGGTTAATAATTTTAATAATTTTCATTTCTCTGATGTGTAGTGATGTTGAATATTTTTCACATTTCTTGCCCATTTGTCTCTCTTCTTTCGAAAAACTTATCATGTCTTTTTCCCACTTTTTCATGGGTTGTTTGTTTTTTTTCTTGCTGATTTGTTTGAGTTCTTTGAAGATTCTAGATATTAGTCCTTTGTTGGATGTATAGTTTGTGAATATTTTCTCCCATTCTGTAGGTTATCTGTTAACTTTGTTGATTATTTCCTTTGCTGTGCAGAAGCTTTTTAATTTAATTGTCTCATTTATTTATTTTTATTGTTGCTGTATTTGCCTCTGGGGTCTTAGTCATAAATTCTTTGCTTAAGTTGATGTCTAGAAGAGGTTTTCCTATGTTTTCTTCTAGAATTTTACGTGGTTTCATGCCTTGCATTTAACTCTTTTATCCATCTTGAAATAATTTTTGTATATGGCAAGAGATGGGGATCCTGTTTCATTCTTCTGTATATATCTATCCAATTTTCTCAGCACCATTTATTGAATAGGGCTTCCTTTCCCCTGTGTATATTATTGTCTGCTTTGTCAAAGGGCAGTTGGTCATAGCTATAAGGTTTTATTTCTGTGTTCTCTATTCTGTTGCATTGGTCTATGTTTCTACTTTTATACTAGTACAATGCTGTTTTGGTTACTACAGCCTTACAGTATTACATAATTTGAAGTCAGGTAATGTGATGCCTCCAGATTTGTTTCTTTTGCATAAGGCTGGTTTGGTTATTCTTGCTCTTTTTTGGTTCCAAATGAAGATTAGAATTATTTTTTCTAGGTCTGTGAAATATGATATTGGTATTTTGATAGGAATTGTGTTGAATCTGTAAATCACTTTGAGCAGTATGGACATTTTAACAATGTTGATTCTACCAATCCATGAACGTGGGACATTTTTCCATTTTTTTATGTCATGACTTCTTTCATCAGTGTTTTGTAGTTCTCCTTGTAGAGGTCTTTCACCTTCTTAGTTAAGTATATTCCTAGGTATTTTATTTTCTTTGTAGCTATTGTAAATGGTATTGAGTTCTTGATTTGACTCTCAGCTTGACTATTATTAGTAAATAGAAATACTACTGATTTGTGTACATTGATTTTGTATCCTGAGACTTTGCTGAATTTATTTATCAATTCTCAGTGTCTTTTGGTGCAGTCTTTAGAGTTTTCTAGGTACAAGATCACATCATTGGCATACAGAGATAGTTTGACCTTCTGTTTCCTGATACTGATGCCCTTTATTTCTTTCTCTTGCCTGATTGCTCTGGCCAAGAAGACTTCCAGTACTATGTTGAATAGAAGTAGTGACAGTGGACAACTTGCTCCAGGTTTTAGGGAGAATGATTTCAACTTTTTCCCATTCAGTATGATGTTGGCTGTGGGTTTGTCATATATAGCTTTTATAATTTTGAGGTACATTTTTTATTCCTAGTTTGTTGAGGGTTTTATCATGAAAGTGTGCTGAATTTTCTTGAATACTTTTTCTGCATCTATTGAGATGATCATATGGTCTTTGTTTTTGCTTCTGTTTATGGGATGAATCACACTTATTGATTTATGTATGTTGAACCATCCTTGCAAAATTTCATTGGGATTTTGGTACATTGGGTATGTTTGGAAAGTGGGCCACCAAGGGGGTTATTGAATGTGCAAAGATGTAAATATCTGACAATTTTTCATCTTATCTCTTCACTGTCAACATTTTTTCTTTTCAAGTATATTTTTACTTGTCTAATTTTCAAATCTGACATTGTATAACAAGTCATGGTCAGATTAGTCACACCCTTAGCAATGGATTCAGGAGCAAGCACATGACTCAATTTTATCAGACAATATGATGGGAGAGGAAGTTTCCTGAGGACGTTAGGGGAAGATCCCCAGCCCTTCAGGAAAATCAAGAAGACAAAGTAGTCCCTTTCTCACCAGAGGAACATTTGGCAGCAATTACTCCTGGAACTCTTATAAACACAAGAGGAAACAATCTTATGATGAAGCCAATTGTATTCATTTTCTATTGCTGATAACAAATTACCACAAACTTAGCAGCTTAAAATGACAAATGTATTATCTCTCAGTTTCTGTAGATCAGAAGTTCAGGTACAATGTGGCTGGATTCTCTGCTCAGAGTCTTACTGGACTGAAGTCAAGGTGATTCTAAACAGCCAGACTGTCTTTGAAGATGGTGGTGATGATGATGATGATGATGACGATGATCACTAACACTGGGTACCAAACACTATTCTGAAGCACTTGTACTCTTGTATTAAATCGTTTAATTTTTTTAAGTGGGCACACTTCTACCCCCATTTTGCAAGTGATAGAACTGAAACAGAGAAATTAGGTAACTTGCCCAAGGCAATACAACTAGCCGGTGAATGGTGGGTCTAGGGTGCAAACCCAGCTAGTCTGGCCCCAGAGCCTGCCTTTACTGCATGAAGCCATCTCTCAGTTGGCTATACTCTGTACCTCTTAATTTCCCCTTATATATGCCACAGTGCATTTTCTCATTGTTTGGGCCAGCTTTAAATGAATTTACTTGCAGCCAAAAGCATTCTAATTGATATGTAGTATCAATAAAAATGTGCATAAGTTGCCCTCTCATTCCCTGTTATGCCTTTTGCCTACTGTTCTCCACTAAATGATTGTGTCTTTTTCTTTCCTAGATGATCCTGAGTCCATAATCAGACCTGTCTAGAAACTTTGTGGGCCTATCCAGAGCAATTGTCCTCAGTAAGGGCAGAAACTCATTATGAGACACGTGCTAGAAATGTGAGGGTATTTCATTGTCATAACGATGGAATGGGGCAAGGAGCTAGTTGCATTCAGTGGCCAGGAGATAGAGATGTCAGGTGCCTCGATTCATGGGCTGTTCTGCACAACTTTCAAATGTGCTTACAGACATCACATAGGTGAAAAATCTTCTTATAATGTTGGAGCTGAAAACCTAATTCTGTTAGATATATATCTAAAGTAATTATTTTATATAGATTGAGTTTTCTGAGCATTCAAATACTATTAAAAATGGTTCTTTTTTTTATTTAAAACTTTTCCAAGAGTTGCTCACCATTTCATAAAATCATATCACCTATAGCAGTATCTCTCTTGGTATCTGGGTTGCTGGTAAACATATCTGAATAACTCCATATCTAAAGTTACTGCATATTCAGTAATCCTAAGAATATAGAAAAATAGACCTTATTTGGTCCTTATTTCAAAAGGTCATATATTGTTAAAATTTCAAAATTATTCCTTTGAATATTATCTTACATCTCATAAATCCAAATTCATTCATTGAAACTCTTCTATTTTATCATTAGACACAAAATATTTTCCTATAAAATATTTCCTGGTTCTTTTTCTCCTTTATATAACAGTAAAAGCTATATCATTTTTAATTATATAGGTAAGTAGGTTATATAAACTATGAATTTCAGTTCAGGAGCGTAGACAGAGCATTACTACACACAGTCATGCATGGCTGATGACAGGGATATGTTCTGAGAAATGCATCATTCTGATTCTGTTGTTGTGCGCACATCACAGAGGGTACTTACACAAGCCTGGATGGTATGGCCTCCTACACCCTAGGCTATACAGTGTGGCTTATTGCTCCTAGGCTACAAAATTGTATAGCATGCGCTGGACTGTAGGCAACTGTAACACAAGGGCAAATATTTGTATATCTAAATATATCTAAACATAGAAAAGGCACAGTGAAAATACGGCATTATAATCTTATGGGACTACTGTCATATATGCGGTCTGTCATTGACCGAAACTTCACTAAGCAGCTCGTGACTATAATATCCATGGAGAAGAGGCAGGTCTGCTGTCACCGGCCTGGATCACCAGCCACCACTGCCACCACCACCTCATATACATCCGCTGCAGGCCACAGATGGATTATTTCCTTTCTCTGTCTGCTTTATGGGAATATCATGAAAAGAAATGAGATGCCCAGTGTGTTCTTTAAAGGACTTACTGTGCTAGGATTCTTGGAAACCATCTTCTCCTATCAGGTCTTTTTACATATGAGGGAACAGAGGCCCGGGGAAGTCAGACTGAAATGGCCAGCTCTCTTCTCCCTGTCTGGCCCAGCCCCTGAGAGCCCACCCAGAACCTTCTGGTTTTGGATAAGTCACAAATGAAGTAAATAGCATAATGACAACCTTGACCCCGCAGACCAGTGGAAAGATCGTTCACTCAGTCATTCAACAATCATCTAGCAATGACAACTACTGGCCACTCACAGCCTGGACACTGAGGATAGGACTAACACACAGACTTTGCTCTCCGGGAGCCAAGAGGAGCTGGCAAGAGAGAGAATTATGTGCTCAACTAATTGTAATTTGCTGGGTTAGGACCTAACATGAACAAAGAGCACTGAAGAGGGAGTAATAATGTTTGTCTTGTTTACCATCAAGAATTCTGCGTTCGGTAACAAAAATTTACCACTTCTCCGCTTCCAGTTAACACAGATACATATGGACAAGACTTTTTGGATACAATGTGTTGACCTCTGGTCAAACTCTGGCTGTTGACCACCCTTCCTGGGTCCATCTATTAACCGAGGCTGTTCTGAAGAATGCGGGGCTGTCAGGCAAACAAGCCACCCGGAGGTTTGGGGTTCTGCTAACTTTGACTACAGCCAGCTTTGACAGGCTAAAGCCTGAGACAAATCTCGGGGAGGAAGGCCTCCCAACCGTCTCCTCCCAGACCAAGATACTCAGCATCAGAAACACATTTTTTAATCTGAGTGTCCGTGAAGTGAAAAATCGAATCAACATAAATCTCAAAAACAGAAATGAGGAAAAAAAAAAAGCCCAGGCTATCTGGAATATTTTAGGATGAGGATGCTACAGCAGGACCTTGACATTCATGGTCCAAACTGAATTGATAGGCAGAATTAGGGATGAAGGAGTTAAAAGGAAGGACTTCACCAGCAGCTTTCCAGAATGAGGAAAGTCAGAGCTTTGGCGGCAAGTTCGGAAACGGTGTTTATTTCAGGTCTGGACAATGGGCAGGTGAAGCCCCTGCAAAGCGTGGCTTTCTGGGTGCCTGGGAACAAAGCAGAGGTCAACTTGGAATTATTTATGCTTATCAGGGCAGGCCCAGTGTGGATGATTTAAACCTAAAGGCAGCCAAGGCGTCCCTTCGTCTCCACCTCCACGAACCTCCTCCCTGGCGCATTTCTCATCAGAGCCATTTACACACCATAAAACGACCCAAGTTTAATTGCATCGTCTGTCCGGAAAACGCTCTCTGCCCAAAACCTTTATTGAAATTTTGCCCCAAATATTCCACTTCATGTTATATTAAAAAAAAAAAAAAGTTACTTTAACAGAGGCAATCTGTCACTGAAACCACTATTCCTAATTTTTGCTAGAGAGTTATTGACTAATTTGTGAGTCAAAAAGCTGGTTTTAGCCAGTTCCGGCCTAAGTGGAATGTGCCCTCCCCATCTTCCTGAAAATTGCAAACACAGGACTGTTGTCCATTATAAACCCCTGGCTCTCAAAATCCAACTTTTCATCATAAATCTGTAGAGAAAAGACTCGCCCGGGTGTCCACATCGCCGCGGCCCGTGTTCCCAGACAACTCGCAGCATCGCGGCCCACGTCTGTCTCCCCAAAGGCCAGCACTGTAGACCTGCCAGCAGCTGAAAGTTATAAATAGGACAGTTTGGGACGGGGGTGGGGATGGAGGAGCAAAATCTAATAAGGATCAGATGCTAGCGGCCAAGAACACTCTTTGGAGGGACAAGGAAGAAAAGTATTGGTGCTGTGCTTCTAAAACCAAAAGGAACAGCTCACACAAAGTGCATCGATTAAACCTGTTGGCCACAGGGAATCTGACCAGCCAAGGGACCCTGAGGGATTTCTTCAATCCAGAGACCTTACCTGAGAATGTCACTTTCCCAGATAAGATTCTTATCCCGCTCTTGGGCCCTCGCATAATACACTTACTCCAGGTTAGTGGCTGGGAGGTGGGGGGTGGGGGGCAGGAGTAGGCCCCCCCCAGAGCAAGAATTCCACAAGACACCTCAACCATGGCACAGTGGCACCTGCTAAACATGACACACAACCTCGTGGCAGGGGTCCTCATCTTCACAGCACCCACGGCAGCACCTTCCCTTTGTTGGGGTGACTAAGGCCCATCTGCCCGCCTCCACCCTAAGCCCCCTCTCTGCCGTGCCTGCCACTCCATTCTCAGTGCCTAGTGCAGTGCCTGCTGTAGGACAGGCTTTCACCGTGTCACGCCTTCCCTGCGCAGAACTCCCACTTCGCTAAGCTGCCAATGTCATTTCCCTGTCTGTCTTAGTCCACACAGGCTGCTATAACAAAATACCGTAGACCAGGTAGCTCGTAAGCAACAGAGATTTATTTCTTACAGCTCTGGAGTCTGGAAAGTCCAAGATCAAGGCACTAGCAGACTCGATGTCTGGTGAGGACCTGCTTCCTGGTTCATAGGTAGTGTCTTCTCTCTGTGTCCCCATATGGTAGACGGGGCGAGGCAGCGTTCTGGGGCCTCTTTTATAAGGGCACTCATCCCATTCATTGTCTAATCACCTTCCAAAGGCCCCACCTCTTAGTACCATAACACTGAGGATTAGGTTTCAACATACAGATTTTGGGAGGACACAAACATTCCATCCATAGCGCTGTCTGTCTCCTCTTAGGCAGTCTATAGGCTCATCTCAGTCAGCTTTATGTCACTAGCATCTCAAATGTGGCCTGGCTCACTGGTGTTTATGGAATGAATGGATTGCTCCCTCAGGAAGACACGCACAATTTAAAGATGCTCCACTTATGAGGCTTTCCTATTATGTACATTAACAATTTATGACTTCTTTGTTTATCCGTGATGTCATATATTCCTTCCCTAGAACTATCTGCAGCTTGGGAATTGTGAGTAAGCTGTTCCTTTATAAAACAACTCCGGAAACCTAGACAGTAGAAGGAAAAAGGAGAAACTGCAGGAGGGAAGCAACACCCTTTATTCTACTCAAATTGCTTCCTTGGAGATTTCCTGACATATCAAGGTTGGGAGGTTTTACGTGACTGTGAGCTTTTCCACCCAGAGGCCAACCCATCACTTCTTCTTGTAGGACTTGGATTCTTGGCATGTCCAGATTCACCGAGAACACACAGAAAGCAGATTATTCCTTTTGTTCACCCGTCACCATGAGGCTCCTTCTTAGAGCCTGGCTGGGAGCATCCACTAATTTCCAGGGTGCCCTGACTCCAGCTAGCCAGTCCCTGGTGTACCAGGTGTCCCCTTCCATGCGGCTGACTTCGTGCCCTTGGAAGAAGCCAGAACATCCGTAATAACTGAAATGAACACCGGCCTGCTCCTCTCCAAAGGCCTGAAAAGCCTGGAGTGATTGACACAGGGAAGGGGGCGGGCCTCGCTGCACCTGCCCCCGAAACAGAGGGCGTGAGAAGGTGACGACCCTTCCCTGAGCCCTTCGAATTATATTTTACAGTCAGAAATTCATTTTTAATTGCAACCCTGTAGACATTATACACACACATATTGTGATGATCAGTTTTATGTGCCTACTTGGCCAGGCTACAGTCCCCCAGTGATCCCAGCAAATACTAAGCCACGTGTCCCTGCAAAGGTGTTCTGGAGATGTGATTCAAGTCTATAATGAGTTGATTTTAAGTTAAGAAGATTATCCTAGATAATCTGGGTGGGCCTGGTTTAATTGGGTGAAAAGTCTTAAGAGCAGAACTGAGACTTCCCTGAAATAGAAGAAATCCTGCCTGAGGACAGCATCAAGTTGTGCCTGTGAGTCGCAGCTGCCCTGTCTTCCCGCCAACCTGCCCTGTGGACTTCAGACTTGCCTGGCCAGCCCCCAGAATCAGACAAGCCAATTCCTTGCAATAAATCTTTTTGGAGACATACGCATATATATTTTTTAAAGATTTGTATATATAAATATACACATAAAGAGTTGTACATATGCTTACATACTTATTTGTTTTCCTACTAGTTCTATTTCCCTGGTGGAACCCTGACCTATACACATATACACACCTACAACTGGCAAAAAACGCTCAAGACAATACTAACCCTTCCTAGGTATACCGAACTTCTGTTCTGTGTATTCTGGGGTGGGGAAACTGTGGGCTTCTAAGTCCTTAAGTGAGGGCTTTGGACTGAATCCAAATTTTATAGAACAAATCCTTTTATTTTTATTAATACGTTTTTGTTTGTCTTTTTTATTTTTATTTTATTTTTTAAATGAACATATTTGAAATACCAAAGAATAAAATAAGTTTCAAGGAAATAATCCTCCCAGATTGACTGGCACAATTAGAAAATTAGTAAGCCATAAGGGCTAAACTGATGGCTGCTAAGCTCATGATTTAGTTCTAACTTCCTCCGCCTGACTGGCACCGCTACCGCACAAGGCTGGTTGGCGAGAGTTTATAGGGTCGAGTACGCCCGTCTGTTATCAGCTGTTGGCAACAGTGCACTGTGTTTCTCTTTGAAGTAGAATCTGTGAATAGTTGCACAGCTCAACAGTATTTTTTTAATTCTGTCTGCTTAACAGTCTATCATGTCAAAGAAGACCAAGAGAATGCTGAAGGAAGAAAACAGATTTTTTAATGAGGATTGGGAATTGCAATATTATCTCTGCTAAAGATAAGATGATTTGCTTGCTTTGTGATACTGCAATATCAATATTAAAGAAATTCAATGCTCATCAGCATTATAACACTCATAAGGACCACAAATAACTTAGAAGGAGAGGCAAGAAAGGTTGTATTGCAAGAATTAAAAGATGAAAAGCAAAAGCAAAGACAATTCTTCCAAGTAGCAATAAGACTTGGAAATAATGCCACTGAAGCAACTTATAAAGTAGTTTATATACTCGAGAAGAAAGGAAAGCCATTCAGAGATGAAGAAATTGTGAAAGAATGCATTGCTGAAGTTGTAGGATGCTAGGACCCTGATAATGTTTCAAAGTACAAGCAACTTCCTCTTTCAA
>CAUYSK010106688.1:0-19813 GCA_963575035.1 Avahi laniger
ACTGTGATTGGACATGCCCTTAGGGTCCTCCCCAAGAAAGGCGTTCCTCTGCTGGCGCATGCGCTCAACTGATGTTTACCTCAAAGTTGTTTGGTGCTCAGCGCCATCTTCTAATGGCGTCGACTGCAGCGCTCCACAGCAACATGAACAAAACAGTTCAATACCTCCAAGAGATCATAATGGAGCCACAATAGTGGACCCCAAGCAAAATGAAATTGTCAAAATGTCAGAAATGGAATTCAGAATATGGATAGCAAATAAGATGAATGGAATTGAAGAGAAAGTTGAAAACCAACAAAAGTAAGCCAAAAAAAATATTTCAGGAAATCAATGAAACAAAAGAAAAAGTCTCAAAAGACCTTGACAACATAAGAAAGGATATAATAGTACTTAAAGAAATGAGAGTCATTTAGGGACTTTCAAAATACTGCAGAAAGCATCAACAACATACTAAACCAAGCAGAAGAAAAATCTCAAAGCTTGAAAACAAGACTCTTGAGCTAAATCAGTCCTTCATAGATATAGAAAAGAGAATCAAGATGACTGATCATTCAGAGAAATATGGGACTATGCAAAGCAAACTAATATATTAATTATAGGTACCCCTGAGGGAGAAGAAGAAATAGAAAACAGCATGGAAAATCTATTCAAGGGAATTATTGAGGTAAACTTCCCTGGTATCACCAGAGATTCACACATCCAGATACAAGATGGTCATCAAACACCAGAAGTCTTCATAGCAAATAGGACATCTCCAAAGCACATAAGTAATCAACCTGGCCAAAGTCAAAATGAAGGAAAAAATTCTATAAAGCAGCAAGATGAAAGCAACAACTAACCTACAGTGGAAAACGCATCAGGCTAACAGTAGACTTATGAGAGGAAACCTCACAAGTTAGAAGAAATTGGGGCTCCATCTTTAGTCTACTAAACAGAACAATGACAGCCAAAAATCTTGCATTCTGTAAAACTAAGTTTCATAAATGAAATAAAGTCTTTTCCAGACAAGCAAACACTGAGGGTATTTGTCATGACTAGACATACCCTACAGGAAATATTCAGGACTGCATTATATATGGATCAGCACAATAGAAACCCACCAGTATAAAATTACCCAAAAGCTAAAGCTCACAAGCCCATATACAACAAAGGCACAAGAGGGTAAACAAAGCAATAATGTAGCATACAAAATGATGAACAAAACAGCATCCTACATATCAATATTGTCATTAATGTTAACAATCTGAATGCTCCACTCAAAAGACACAAATTGGCTGAATGTATGAAAAAAACTCAGTGCAAGTAACTGCTCTCTCCAGGAAAGACATCTAACACAGAAGGACTCACACGAACTCAAGGTGAAAGGATGGAAAAAAATATTCTACACAAATGGAAACCAAAAGAGAGTAGGTGTAGCCATTCTTATGTCAGATAAAATTGACTTTAAATCAACAATGGTAAAGACAAAGATGGTCATTATATAATGGTAAATGAAACAATTCAACAATACTTAACAATCCTAAATATATATGCACTTAACATGGGCACTCTCAGATGCATAAAACAAATCCTACTAGATCTAAGCAAAGAGATATATAGCAGCATCATAGTTACTGAGGACTTCAACACCCCACTGACAGAGCTATATAGATCATCTAAGCAGCAAATCAATAAAAATACTGGAATTGAACAAGATTCTAGAACAAATGGATCTAACAGACATTTAGAGAACATTCTACCCCAAAACTACAAATATACATCTTCTCATTAGCACATGGGACATTCTCCAAGATTGATCATATTTTAAGCCACAAAACATGTCTCATCAAATTCAACAAAGCCAAAAATCACACCATGTATTGTCTCAGACCACAGTGCAATAAAACTGGAAATCAACTCCAAGAGAAAAAATCAATTCTACACAAAGTCATAGAAATTAAACAACCTGCTGCTGAACAATCCTTGGGTCAATCATGAAATTAAGATGGAAATCAAAAGATTACTCAAACTGAACAATAAAGGGGACACAGGCTATTAAAATTTATGAGATTCAGCAAAAGCAGTCCTAAAAGGAAAATTTGTAGCCTTAAATGTCTACATCGAAAAGACAGAAAGCTCAAAAATTAACAACCTAAAGTCACATCTCAATGAAGTAGAAAAGGAAGAGCAAACCAAACCCAAAGCCAGCATAAGAAAAAAAATAAAAGCTCAGAGCAGAACTAAATGAAATAGAAATGAAAAAGCAATGCAAAGGATCAACACAAAAAGTTGGCTCTTTGAAATATAAACAAAATTGATAGACCCCTTGCTACATTAGTCAGAAAGAGAAGGGAAAGGACACACCTAATGTGTGCAGTTTGCACCATTTGGGAGATAGACAGGCTTGAAGCTCTTACTCAGGGAGGGCAAGGGCAATATACGCAACCTAAACATTTGTACCCCCATAATATGCTGAAATAAAAATAAATAAATAAATAAAAATTGAACAAAAAATAGATGCTGGCATGGATGCAGAGAGAAAGGAATGCTTATACACTGTTGGTCGGACTGCAAATTAGTACAACCTCTATGGAAAACAGTATGGAGATTCCTCAAATAACTAAAAGTAGACCTACCATTCGATCCAGCAATGCCACTACTGGGTATCTAACCTGAAGGAAAAGAAGTCATTTATCAAAAAGACACCTGCATTCAAGTGTTTATTGCAGCACAATTCACAATTGCAAAGATGTGGAATCAACCTAAATGCCCATCAATTCATGAGTCGATTAACAAAATGTGATGTGTATATATATACAGCATGGAGTACTACTGAGCCATAAAAAGAAATAAATTAATTTTCCAGCAATTTGGATGAAACTGGAGACCATTATCATTAGTGGAGTATCTCAAGAATGGAAAAACATACCACATGTACTCTCTAATAATTTTTAACTATTCGATGGGCTGACATGGGCACAGACAGAAATAAAAGCCATTGGAAATCAAGAAGCGGGGGGTAAAAACCTACCTAATGGGTACAGTAAACACTATTCAGGTGATGAGCACACTTATAGCCCTGACTTAAGCATTATTAAAGCTATTCATGTAACAAAAACATTTTTATCCCCTTAATATTTTTAAATAAAAAATAATTACTTTAGAATAATGGTAACAATTAAGTCTTCATTTGTGGAAAGGGTAAGTCATATGTTTCAAGCCTCCAACTTCTGTTTCTGTTTCCATCTTGGTGTAGATGCCATAGTGTTTCTCCTCAGATAATCATGAGACATTAATGGGCACCTAAGGAGGCACCAGAAGACATTATTTAGCACAAGTTCTCTTCTGCAAACATTAGGGAACCCATTAATCTTAAGCCTTTCCGCTTTTCTTCAGAGGGATAAAGAAACTAACACTTCCAAGGAGGCAAAGCATAGGATGAAGCAAGAAGCAGGAGTAACTCTTGTGTACATCACACCTAGTAATAAAAGTATTCTTGTGTTTTAACATAATTGTTTTGATTCTATATCAAAATAGCTTCATCAAAATGTTTCCAGTGCCCAAAATATCCATATTTAATCATCCCCTGGACTTCTGGTTCTGTTGTAAGATGGAAGAGTAGATGCACTGATCCATATACCTCCTACTAACTACAACTAACAACTCTGGGCTTTATATATAAGTAAACACAAGAAGATTCTAAAAGGTGGAAGCAAAGAGGAAGACCAACTAGGGGCCTCAGGACCCAAGGAATGGCTTGGTGTTAAATTCCGTGGATTTTTTTTTTGCCTCAAATATCCTGGATTGGGTGCTGTACAAGCATATAACCAGAAAACACCAATGAGTGCAGACTTCAAATGCTCCAAGAAAAACCTCCTCTCTCTAGCCAAATAGCCAGGAAAAAGACAGGCTAGCAAGACAGAAAATTTTTAGACAATAATCACCCTCCTTCAGTGTCTTAATTTGTTTGTGCTGCCAGAATATCACAGACTAAGTAAGCTATAATGAACAGAAATTTATTGGCTCACAGTTTGGGAGGCTTGGAAGTCCAAGATCCAGGTATGAACATCTGGCGAGGGCCTTCTTGCTGCATTATAATATGGCAGAAGACATCACATGGTAGAAGGGCAAAGAGAGGATGAGAGAGAGAAAGAGGTGGTGAGAGACTAAGAGGAAGTGAACCAACTGTCATGATAACGGCATTGCTCCATTCATGAGGGCAGGGCCCTCATGACCTAAACATATCTCAAGGTCCCACCTCCCAATACAATCATAATTAAATTTCAACATGAGTTTTGAAGGGAAAAAACATTCAAACCATAACATCCAAACACTGTGGGGCAAAAAATCTATAGTCCCACCTCAATGCATGGTAGCACAGGCCATGTGGGAAACCTAGACTTCTACCTTCAAAAAGCCATAACAAGACACCTCTTTCCCTTCTCCCTTCCCACTACAGAGGGTGGTAACAGAGAAGGCTGAGTAGGTAGCCAAGACTTCATTCTGGACTGGTGGTAAGGAGGCCCCCCCATTCATGGTGACAGTGAAAGCCATGTGAAAAGCAGTAGCAAGGCATTCTTTCCCTCCCAGCCAGCGTGGTTTTAGAAGAGAACTAGTGGTGACTTGAAATTTCATCCCTAACTAGGAATAATGAGGGGCTCCTCCCGCTGGGCTATCAAAGGAGGCCTGGTGGGAAACATGGAATTTCATCCTGAACTGACAGTAATGAGGCAGTATACCATACCCTGCTCTGGTGTGGTGACAGCAGTTCTATAAAATGTAGCATTGAAATAAGACCTAGTGTCTCATAATATCCAACGTTTCTAGGATAAAATAAAAATAATCACTTATGCCAAGAACCAGGGAACTCTCAAATATTAATGAGAAAATAATTTTTTTAAAAATGTCAACATGACACAATAGAATTATCTGACAAGGATTTTAAAGTAATCATTGAGGGGATGGGGCAAGATGACTGAGTAGAGACATCAGTCACCAAATCATCTCAGAAAGAAGGAAAAGTTTTAGAAGGGAAAATAAACCATAGTTTAGGTGTAATTCTGAGGGAAAAGTGCCAGAACCTACCAGACATTCCACGAGAAGAAGTTACAGAGCAGAACAAAGAGCAAGATTTTGGCAGAGATCAATCCCCAAGAAATTTGGAGCCCCATGGAAACAGTAGGTGTGGGTTTTGTTTCTCCTGACCTCACACCTCTGGCAGACTGCAGGCTCCCAAGCTGCTGGAGAGCTTCTCTACCCAAAAAAGCTCAATAACTGTTCCTGTCAGTGAACTAGGAGCTTCTTGAGAACAAAGCACCGAGCTGCCAGCACCCTCATGTCACTCCCCCTCACCCCTGATCCAAGCCAAGGCAGGGGCTGCTATACTGCTTCTCCCCTCATTCTGCACCTTTGTCCTCCCCAGGGAGCTTCAGCCCTTCAGATTTCGTGCCACTGGTCCCCACACAAATATTTCCCAATTCCTGTCCAGACTGTGGTGGGCACAGGGGCTGGTGGCTCCTGAGGAACTGAACATTCTGGGTGGGCTGACTTCCAGGGAGAAGGACAAAGGGGACCCGAGTGCCAACTCTCCTCCATTCAGACTTTTCTCCTTCCCCTTTCTCACCCACTGCTGCTGAGTGACAGTTCTCATGTGAGTGAGCTGATACCCAAAGGGACGATTGCTTCCCCTGTTGGTGTATCTACTACATCGTGGCTCCCACAGAGAGTGGGTCTCATACCTTTTCTCTTAAAGACCTGCAGCAGACCCAAGGGGTGCTTGGGCTATGAGCTCCCTGCCCACTGGCCTTCCCTGACACTGCCCACCTGGCAGCTCCATCAGAATAGGGCATACCCAGAAGCAAAGAGACATTAAGCCTACTTGAGCATTCTCCACAGGCAACTTGGGACCAGCACATGCCTCCCTGGCATGGTCAGGGATTGAATTTGGGTGACCAGAGGACAGGCCTGCAGGCTGGTCCCCGTACCCCCAGGACTCAATTGTGTTGCTCAGAGACACAGAGGGGACATTTCTGAACTAATCTTGAGAGGTAAGGGAGCCCATGCAGGCAAAACTAAAAGGAGAGTGCAGTGTGTGCAAGCCACAGTAGATGAACAGAGCAACCCTCCCCCAACAGGATAGCCACGCTTTTGGTCTGTGGCAGGATCCTGGGCAGCAAAGCTCCCAACCCACAGCACCATTGCTTGTGAACGTGGCCACTCTGGGCTGCTGCTTGTGGGCCAGACACTGGAAGGAGATCCACGGGGCAAGGAAAAAGGGAGAAGGGTGAAACCTACTCTCAGCCTGTCTGTGAATCCCAGACAGCCCCTCCCCTACAAGCAGACTTTCTGGCTTGATGCGGCTGTCTCAGCCCTCCCTTGGTGGCTTTCCCCAATGGCCGTGGAGCTGACCCCTGCTGAGACAACTCTTGTGCCTGCCTTCGTGTGGCCTGAACTCAGGCTTGTCTGACCCAGCCTGACTGAGCCTTGCTCCTCCAACTGCCTCTGCTGTGGTGGAGAATAATGAGTCCCCTGAGAGCTCCAGGGCTTCACTGCCTGGGACATTCAAGTGCTTCTCCTGATTGACTGCAGCCAATCACACAGCCCAAAAAATAACACTGCAGTTGGCTCTTTCCTGCAAGCACCGCCTACTGGCAAGGAGGACAACTTATACAGCCCGTTACAGCATTTACTGAATCATATAGGGCTTGGCTGGCTCTTACCCACAAGCACCACCTACTGTAACAGAGATTAAACTGGGTGTCCCAATATAATTTACACTATTAAGATGACCACAGGGCTGAGGAAAAAGAAAGGATTTCAAAAACCTCCATCTTCCCTCATCAACAAGAGACAGGGAATCTGCACATGCACATAATACACCACCGCTACAGCCTACAAAAAACTAGCAATTGAGAAAACCATCACACGAAGTACATCTGTAACCAAGGTATCCATCCAGAACCTAGACCCCCAAAGTACCCACAAGCAAAGCCAAAGGTCCTTAAACCAACATATGCTACAGACATATCCTTAAGAGTAAGGAAAGAAAAAAAAAAGCCCCAACTAAACAAAAGACAATCCAAAAACAAGAATAAACAGCTGCTTCAGATGAGAAGGAATCGATGTAAGAATGCTGGAAGTATGAAAAATCAGAGTAAAAGGTCACCCCAAAGGAGCACATCAGTTCTCTAGCAATGGATCCCAAACATAATGAAAATACTGAAATGACAGATAAAGAATTCGAAATATGAACTACAAAGAAGCTCAATATCCAAAAGAAAATGGAAAACCAACTCAAATAAAACAGAAAAACAATTCAGGACATGAACGAAAAATTTACTAAAGGAGTAGATATATTAAAAAAAACAAATAGAGCTTCTGGAAATGAAAAATTCATATAGGGAAATATAAAACACAGTGGAAAGTTTTAAGAACAGATTAGACTAAGATAAAGAAAGAATTTCAGAGCTTCAAGATAACTCTTTCAAATTAACTCTGAGTCAAAAATAAAGAATCAAGAGGAACTATCAAAGTCTATAAGAAATATGAGATTATGTTAAACATCCAAATATAAGAATCATGGGCATCCTGAAGGGTGAAGAAAAAAGCAAAATGACAGAAAAAATATTTGAGGGAATAATTGAGGAAAGCTTCCATGGTCTCGCTAGAGATTTAGACATCCAGATACAAGAAGCTCAGCATACACCTGGGAGATTCATATAATCATCAGACTGGCCAAAGTCAACATGAAGGAAGAACTCCTATGAGCAATGAGGTGAAATCATCAAGTAACTTACAAAGGAAAATTCATCAAACTAACAGCACATTTCAAGAAAAACCTTACAAGTCAGAAAGGAATGGGGGTTCTATCTTTAGTCTCCCTAAACAGAACAAGTGTCGGCCTTATTTTGTATCCTTCTAAACTAAGTTTCATAAATGAAGGAGAAATAAAGTCTTTCCCAGGCAAGAAAACACGAAGGAAAATTCTCACTATCAGACCTGCCCTACAGGAAATGCTCAAAAGTACACTATACCTGTAACAGCACAATAGACACCAACCAGTACAAAAACACCCAAAAATTGCTCACAGCTCTTATAAAACAATAGTACAAGAAGGAAAACAAAACAATAAGTTATTATGCAACATGTTAAAAAGAACAGCATCCCGCATATCAATACTAACACTCAATGTGAATGGTCTGAATGCCGCACTTAAAAAACACAGACTGGCTGAACAGATAAAAAAACACAACCCAAATATTTGCTGTCTCCAAGAAACACATCTAAACCACAGGGACTAATGTGGACTCAAAGTAATAGGATGGAAAAAAATATTCCATGCAAATGGAAACCAAAAGTGAGCAGGTGTAGCCATTTGCATATCAGATAACATTGACTTAAATAAACAATGATAAAAAGACAAAGATGGTCATTATATAATAGTAAAGGGAGCAACTCAACTAAAAGACATAAGAATCCTAAATATATATGCACCTAACACAGGAGCTCCAATTTTTTTCTTTTTATTTTTTATTTCAGAGTATTACAGGGGTACACACATTTTGGTTACATAAATTGTCTTTGCACTGCCTGAGTCAGAGCCACAAGCATGCCCGTCCCCCAAACAGTGTAAAACACATCTGTTAGGTGTGAATTTGCTGATCCCTTCCTCCCCCCTCTTACCTGCCAGACACGCTATGAATACTACTTCCCGTATGTGTACATTAGTGTTGATCAATTAGTACCAATTTAATGGTGAGTACATGTGGTGTTTGTTTTTCCATTCTTGTGATACTTCACTTAGAAGAATAGAAACTCACATTTTCATAAAGCAAATTCCTCTACATCTAAGTAAAGAAATAAATAGTAGCATATCAATGTTCGTGGATGTCAACACTCCACTGACAGAACTAAAGAGATTATTGAAGGGGAAAATGAATGAAGAAACACTGGACTTAAACAGGTCCATAGAAAAAATGGACCTAATTGACATTTATAGAACATTCTACCCCAAAACTACTAAATATACATTTTTCTCATCAGCACATGGGACATTTTCCAAGACAGATCATACCTTAGGCCACAAAACAAGTCTCAGCAAATTCAAAACAAATTGAAGATATACCATGTATCTTTTCAGACCACAGTAGAAGAAAACCAGAAATCAATTCCATGAGAAATACTCAAACATACACAAAGTCATGGAAATTAATCAACCTGCTGCAAAGTGATCCTTCAGTGATAAAATTAAGATGAAAATCAAAAGATTCCTTGAACTCAATGAAAAAGGGGACATAAGTTTCAAACTCTATGCGATACCATAAAAGCAACCCTAAGGGAAAAGTTCATATCCTTAAATGCCTGCATCAAAAAGACAGAAGATCACAAATTAACAACCTAATGTCACATTTCAAGGAACTAGGAAAAGAACAAACCAAACTCAAAGCAGAAGAAAAGAAATAACAAAGTTCAGAGCAGAACTAAACAAAAAGTAAACAAAAAAAAATACAAAGGATCAATGAAACAAAAATTGGTTCTTTGAAAAGATAAACAAAATCAATAGACAACTAGCCAGATTAACCAGAAATAGAAAAGAAAGGACAGAAATAACCTCAATCAGAAGTGAAAAAGGAGACATTACAACTGATACTGCAGAAATCTAAAATATCATCTGTGAATACCATGAAAATCCCTATGCAAACAAACTAGGATACCTAGAACAAATGGATAAATTCTTGGAAACACACAACCTTCCAAGCCTCAATCAGGAAGAATCAGAAATCCTGAAGAGACCAATAACGACCAGCGAGATTGAAGCAGTAATAAAAAAAAAAATCTCCCAACAATAACAACAACAATAAAAAGCCCTGGACCAGAAGGATTCACAGCCAAATTCTGTCAGGCCTGCAAAGAAGAACTGGTACCTATTCTACAGAAACTATTCCACAATATCAAGAAGGAGGGACTCTTCCCTAACTCATTCTATGAAGCCAGTATCTCCTTGATACTAAAGCCAGGAAAGGACACAACAATAAAAGAAAACTACAGACCAATGTCTCTTATGAACAAACATATAAAAATCCTCAGCAAAATACTAGCAAACTGAATTCAACAGCACATCAAAAAAATAATCCACCACCATGAAGTGGGTTTTATCCCAAGGATGCCAGAATGGTTTAACATATACAAATCAATAAACGTGATTCACCACATAAACAATGACCATATTATCACCTTAATAGATGCAGAAAAAGCAGTCAACAAAATCCAGAACACTTTCATGATTAAAAACTCTCAACAAACTAGGTATAGAAGGAAAGTACCTCAATTATAAAAGCCATGTATGACAAACCCACAGTCAACATCATACTGAATGAGGAAAAGCTGAAAGCATTCCCTCTAAGAATTGGAACAAAACAAGGGTGCCCACTGTCACCACTTTTATTCAACATAGTATTGGAAGTCCTAGCCAGATCAATCAAGCAAGAGAAAGAAAGACAGTGTATCCAAATTGGGAAAGAGGAGCTCAAACTATCCCAGTCTGCTGACAATATGATCTTATATCCAGAAAACCCTAAGGACTCCACAAAAAGGACTCTACCAAAAGACTCCTGGAATTGATAAACAAAATCAGCAAAGTTTCAGGTTACAAAAATTAATGTACACAAATCAGTAGCATTTCTATATACTAATAACAGTCAAGCAGAGAGTCAAATCAAGGCCTCAATACCATTCACAACAGCTTCACAGAAAATAAATAAAACACCTAGGAGTATACTTAACCAAGTAGGTGAAAAATCTCTACAGAGAGAGCTACAAAACACTGATGAAAGAAATTGCAGATGACACAAAGAAATGACAAAACATCCCCTGCTTGTGGATTGGTAGAATAAACATCATTAAGATATCCATACTGCCCAAAGTGATTTACTGATTGAACACAGTCCCCATCAAAATACCAATGTCATATTTCACAGATCTAGAAGAAACAATTCTAAGTTTCATTTGGAAAAAAGAGCCCAAACAGCCAAAAAAATCTCAAGCAAAAGAAAAAATATGGGGGCATCACATTATCTGACTTCAAATTATACTACAAGACTATAGTATCCAAAACATCATGGTACTGGTATAAAAATAGAGACATAGACCAATGGAACACAATAGAGAACCCAGAAATAAAACCATCTACTTACAACCAACAGATCTTTCACAAAGCAGACAACAGAACACACTGGGGAAGGGAAGCCCTATTTGATGAACAGTGCTGGGAAAATTGGATAGCCACATGCAGAAAATGAAACAGGATCCCTCTCTCTTACCATATACAAAAAGTAATTCAAGATTGATCAAAGACTGAAATGTAAGGCATGAAACCATAAAAATTATAGAAGAAAATGTAGGGAAAACTGTTCTAGACATCAGCCTAAGCAAAGAATTTGTGACTAAAACCCCAAAGGCACATGTGGCAACAAAAATAAATGAAATTTATTTAAAGTAAAATGTATATGTACAGAAAAGGAAATAATCAGAGTGAATAGACAACCTACAGAATTGGAGAAAATATTTGCAAACTACACATCTGACAAAGGACTGATATCCAGAATCTACAAAGAACTCAAACAAATCAGCAAGAACAAAAAAACAAATAACCCCATCAAAAAGTGGGCAAAAGATACAAATAGAGTTTTTCAAAGGAAGATAGGTAAATGACTAACAAGCATATCCAAAAATGTTCATCACTAATCATCAGGGAAATTCAAATTAAAACCACTATGAATTGCCCCTGTCAGAATAGCCATTATTAAAAATTCAAAAGAGAATAGATGCTGGCATGAATGTAGGTAGAAAGGAATGCTTATATACTATTGGGACTGCAAATTAGTACAACCTCTATGGAAAACTATATGGATACTCCTCAAAGAGCAGACTTACCATTCTACCCAGAAATCCTACTACTGGGTATGTACCCAAAGGAAAAGAAATCATTTTATCAAAAAGATGCATGCCAAAAAGAAAGTATAATAGCTACAGATTGAGGCCTAAGTACATAAAACTTTCTTTCCTGGCAAGTGTTTTGGTCTCAAACTCTTACAAAATTTTGTCAGAATAAAGACATTTTATTTGCCACTGGGGAAAAAAAAAGGTGCATGCACTCAAATGTTTATTGCAGCACAATTCACAATAGCAATGATGTGGAATCAACATGAGTGCCCAATTTATAGGTGGATAATGATAATATTGTGTATATATATACATACAACTCAGCCATAAAAAGGAATGAAATAATGTCATTTGCAGCAATTTGGATGGAACTGGAAAACATTTTCCTAAGTGAAATATCTCAGGAATGGAAAACCAAACATTGTATGTTCTCACCAATATGTGGGAGCGAATAGATAGGTACACATGGGCACAAAGCAATATAAAGGACATGAGAAACCAAGAAGCAGGGAAGCTGGGAGGTGGGGGGTGTGAGATAAACATTTACCTATTTGGGTACAATTAATACTATTCAAGTGACAGGCACAGCAAAAGCCCTGACTTAAGCATTCTATAATACAAAGTATCCATGTAACAAAACACTTGTATTCCCTTACTATTTCAAAATAAAAAAATAAAAGCATTGGTAAATCAAAGCCAAATGAAACAGGCTTTAAAAAATAAAGCAATCAGGCTGGGCGCGGTGGCTCATGCCTGTAATCCTAGCACTCTGGGAGGCCGAGGCGGGAGGATTGCTTGAGCTCAGGAGTTCGAGATCAGCCTGAGTAACAGCAAGACCCTGTCTCTACTAAAAATAGAAAGAAATTAATTGGACAACTAAAAACATACAGAAAAAATTAGCCGGGCATGGTGGTGCATGTCTGTAGTCCCAGCTACTCAGGAGGCTGAGGCACAAGGATTGCTTGAGCCCAGGAGTTTGAGGTTGCTGTGAGCTAGGCTGACACCACGGCACTCTAGTCTGGCCAAAAAGAGTGAGACTCTGTCTCAAAAAAAAAAAAAAAAACACCAATCAGAATGCTTCAGTGAGCAATTATGGAACAGCTGAAAGAAAATGAAAAGAAAGCCCCAGCAATGAAATATAATGCCCCACCAAAATAGAAGATAAGGAAAAAATAAATTTTATAATTAAAAAACATAATAACCAAAATGAAAATCCTACTGGACAGACCCAACAGAATAGAAATGACAGAGGAAAGAATCAGTAAACCTAAAGATATGAAAGTAGAAACCACCCAATTTGAAAAACATAAATCAGGGAAAAAAGATACTTAGGGACCTGTGGGACTATAACAAAGACAACTGAAGATTCATGTCATTGGAGTCCATAAAGCAAAGAAAAAGAGGATAGTGAAGTAGTTTCAAAGAAATAATGGCTGAAAATCCCTCAAATTTGGAAAAAGACATAAACCTACAAATCCAAGAAGCTGAGCAAATCTCAAGCAGGATAGATTCAAAGAAATTTATGCTAACACATATCAAAACCAAGCTCCTGAAAAATAGAAGAAAAATTCTAAATAGCTGCAAGAGAGAAAGGATATCCTACAGGGGAAGCAACTCAAGTGGCAGCAGATTTTCTCATTAAACAATGGAGGCAAGAAGGAAGTGGCATCTTTTTTTTTTTAAAGGCTGCAAACAAACAAACTATTAAGCCAAAATTCTATAACTAGTGAAAATATCCTTCAGGAAAAAAGGAGAAATAAAGACAATCTCAAATGAAATAAAATTCAAAGAATGTGTCACCAGCAGACCTAACCTAAAAGAATAGCTTAAAGGAAACTCATGAAACAGAAAGGACATGATAAAGGAATCTTGAAGGTACAACAGGAGAACTAAAAATTTAGGTAAATATACCAGACTTTCCTTTTCCTCTTGAGTTTTGCAAATTATGTTTAACGTTGAAGCAAAAATACCTTGGTATAGTTCTCAAGGTATGTAGAGGAAACCTTAAAGATAATTATAAATGGGGAGGGCAAAGGTACTTGGAGAGAGGTAAAGTTTCTATATTTCACTCAAATTAGTATTAATAAAATGTTGAGATTGGGAGACTGTGCTAAGAATATATACTGTAAAACTTAGGGCAAACAAAAATACACTCTCAGAAAACATTATATATCCTAGGTCCAGTTCTGGCAGTACAACATGAGGAGCTCTGCAGACACATTCACCAGTAAAACTGGTGAGAGTTATTTTTTTAAAAGAACAATAATTAAAATTCTCTAGAAGTGGCCCTAAAGGCATATAGCAAATGAAAAAAAAATGTTTATTCAAGAAAGCCTAGTATAACTTAGTAAGAATCTATGGCATTTGAATCATGACCCTTTTCATCCCTCCTCTGTCCCAGCTTAGTGTGATAGAAACAATTCCATCCACATTGATGTAGCCAAGCACAAAAGATGTCCTTCCCCATCCCCCAGGTAGCAGTCAAAAGGCTACTGTATCTTCCTGGGAAGGGAAGAACATCAGCCTTTCTCACCATGCCTTTCAGCTATCTGGTGCTGAGGCTAAGTTCAGGATGAGTATGTCCAAGAGATAGTAGCTCCCATCTTTTGCACAGCTGCTACTCATGGACCAGAGGCTCTACCGTGGGCAGGATATGTTGAGAGTACTGGAGCCCCAAGTACCTTTGTCCCAATTCATTCATGAATTGGAAGTTCCACAACAGGAGAAGAAAGCTGAGAAGACCTGAGGATACAAGCACCACTCTCTCAAGCACCCAGCTCTTAAAGCACAGATGTCACTCAGGGAGAAGTCTGCCCGTTTCTGAGGCCCCAGCTCCTGAGCCAGAATTCAGATTTTTCCCACGGGGACAATGGGGGCATAAAACAGAGTGGAGAAGCTCTTCCCAAAGGAATTGATCTCATTTGCAAAAGAGTATGGGATGTTTGAGCCTGAGGGCACTCGCAAAACAATGGAGGTTGTGGTGAAAAGCAATTAACAGGAAACTGGTAGATTCAGCAAAAAAACAAAACAAACAAACAAAAAAAACCTCAAACACTGACCTCAAAAACTATCCCCAGAAAGGAGCTGAATTTAATTGGATCAGTCTGTGGAACAATTTGTGCCCCAGAGCATTATTGAACAGAATAATCAGCCAGCAATTAGTAAAGCTTAATAGCTGGGTGTGGGTGGAGAAAGAAACAAAGAGAGCCCTGAGAAACAACTGTCATTCCAGGTTCACTGTGCACATGCAAAACACTGCCTTCTGTGAGAAATATCAGAAGCTTCACATTGTGGGGAGGAAACATATTCACTAAAATAATTGAGCTAGACATTAAGCAAACAATAACAAATAAGCATAACAAGGCCCCCAAACTAAGAAGGTTGGGGGAGAGAGACCAGTAACTAGAGTTGCTATGATATATTACCTAAAACGTTCCAATTCCAACAAAAAAGTTACAAGACATGCAAAATCTGATCTATATATGGGGAAAAATAAGACAGGAAAAAGTGCCTTTGAGAGCAAGCAGATTTCAGATTTAATGGACAAAGACTTTGAACTAGTCATTATGAACATGTTCAAAGAAATAAAGGAAATCATGCTTAAATAAGTAAAGGAAGGTACAATGACAACATATCATCAAATAAAAAATATCAATAGATGGAAACTATGAAAAAGAACAAAATGGAAATTCCAGAGCTCAAAGTATAATAACTGAAAGGAGAAATTAACTAGAGGGACTCAACGGTGAATTTGAACTGGCAGAAGAAAGAATTAGCAAACTTAAAGACAGATCAATAGATATTATCCAATCCAGAGAACAAAGAAGGGAGGGAAAAGAAGAAAACTGAAGAGCCTCAGTGAACTGTGAGACATCATAAAGTTCACAAACATGCACATAACAGGAATTACAAGAAAGAGATAAAAGAGCAGAAAAATATGCAAAAAAGTAATGATTGAATATTTCCAAAATTTTATTAAAAATTTTACACGTTCAAGAAGTTCAATGAACTCCAAGTATTATAAAAGCAAACAGATAAACAAAAAGACACATTATAGCAAAAATGCTGAAAGCCAAAAGACAGAAAAATCATGAAAATAGCAAGAGAAAAACAAAGTGTCACTTATAAGGAAACCCCAATAATAAATGACTTTTCATCAGAAACAATTGCAAAGAGAAGGCAGTGGGAAGTCATATCAAAGTGCTCAGTAATAAAAAACCTGCCAACCAAGAATTGTATTTCCCTTCAAAATCATATTTGAAAAATGAATATGAAATAAAGACGTGATAAACACAAACAGAATGTGTTCCTTGAAGACCCACCTTACAAGAAATACTGGGCTGAAAGCAAGTGACCCAGACAGTATTTCAAATACACACACAAAGAATTCTTGTATAGGTAATTATGTTTTAAAAGAATGCACATTTCTTTCCTTTCTTCACCAATTTAAAAAGGAATTTTATAAACAATAGGTATATAATTATACTGTTGGATATATAACATATAGAAATGTAATATATTTGCCAATAACACAAAGAAGGTGGTAGGGAGCAAAGTTGAATTAAGGAAATGACTCCAGATGGTGATATGAATCAATAGAAATGAATAAAGAAACCAGAAATGGGAAATAAGGTTAATACAAAAGTTATAAATATATTCTTCTTGCTCTTCTCAGTTTTTTTAAAAGTCATAAAATTATATAAAGTATTGTAAGAATGTGTTGTAACACTACCACAAAAGAGGGAAAAGGAATAGAGCTACGTAGGAGTAACATTTCTATATCTTATTGTAATTAAAATAGTCTAAAGCATATTCTGCTAAGATGTATATGGCAAACCCTAAAGCAACCACTAAAGAAATTCTCAAAACTGTAGTGAAAAAAAAAAATCCTTAAAGAAATTAAAATGCTACATTATAAAATATTTCGTTAATGCAAAAGAAAGCAATAAAGGAAAAATAATAGAATAACAAAGGTGATATGAGACATATAGAAAACAAAAAGTAAAATGGCAGACATAAACCAAATTACATCAATAGCATTAAATGTTAAAGGATTAAACAATCCAATTAAAAGACAGAGGTGGCTGGGTAAGGTGGGTCATGCCTGTGATCCTAAGTAGCACTTTGGGAGGTTGAGGTGGGAGGATCGCCTGAGGCCAGGAGTTCAAGACCAGCCTGAGCAATACAGCAAGGACTATCTCCACAAAAAATAAAATTACTGGGGTGTGGTGGCACTGACTGGTAGTCCCAGCTACTTGGGAGGCTGAGGCAGGAGGATCACTTGAGCCCAGGAGTTTGAGGTTGCACTGAGCTGTGATGATGCCACTCATTGTAGCCTAGGCAACAGAGTAAGATACTATCACAACGATAAAAGGCAGAGGTTATCAGACTGGATTAAAAAGAGATCCAACTGTATGTTGTCTACAGGAGACACACTTTAGATTCAAACATATAAATAGAAGAAAAGTAAAAGGATGGAGAAAGATATCATGCAACATTAATCAAAGGAAACCAGGAGTGGCTATATTAATATCAAATAAAGTAGACTAGATCAATGAAAATTACCAGAGAGACAGAGTGAAATAAAGAGAGAGGGAAACATTATGTAATGAAAAAATTGTCAACCCAACAAAAAAACATAATGTAATCCCAAATGTTCATGTGCCAAATAAGAGACCTACAAAGTATGTGAAGCAAATAGTGATACAAATGAAAGGAGAAATAGACAAATCAACTATTGTAGTTGAAGACTTTAGCATACCTTTCTCAACAACTGCCAAAGCAGCTAGAAAGAAAAATCATCAAGAATATGGAAGAATTCAACACCACCAACAACCAAGTGTCTAATTGGCATGTATCGAACACCACGCTCAACACCAAAATATGCATTCTTTTCATGTACACATGGAACATAACCATGATAGATCATGTCCTGTGCCAAAATCAAACCGGAACAAGTTTTAAAAATTGAAGTCACACAGAACCTATTACTCCACCACTCTGGAGTCAAACTAGAGATCAATAACAGTAAGATAACAGGAAAATCTCCAGATATGTGGAAATACAACATGCTTCTAAATAATCCATAAGTCAAAGAAAAAGTCTCAAAGGAAATAAAATACACTGAACTAAATGAAAACAAACATATCAAATTTTGAGGGATATAGCTAAAACAGAGCTGAGAGGGAAATTTATAGCACTGTTTATATTAGAAAAGAGAAAATCTCAAATTAATAACTCTAAAATTCTAATTTTAAGAAATTAGAAACAAAATAAATTCAAAGTTATCAGAAGGAAGGAAATAAAGGGTGAAATCAATGAAATTGGAAACAAAAAAGCAATAAATAAATGAAACAATAGTGGACTCCTTGAAAAGATTGATAAATTTCACTAAACGCTAGCAAAACTTACAAGGAAAAAATGAAAGAAGACATTTTACCAAATAGGAGATAGGGATAAATAAGCACATGAAAAGATACTCATCATCAGCAATCAGTTGAATATAAATTAAGACCACAATGTGATATCATTGCACACCTATGAATACTAAAAAAACTTGAGTTGTACACTTCAAATGGGTAAATTTTTGGTGTGTAAATTTGTATCTCAATAACTCCATTAAAAATAAAGCAACATCCCCTTCCAAACTTATGATAGATGTTTTGAAACTGGTTATATCATACTTTGCATTCGAAAATGTAAAATAGTTCATCTCTTTGAAAAATATTTGAAAGTTTCTTTTAAAAACCTAAACATGGCCAGGCAAGGTGGATCATGCCTGTAATCCTAGTACTATCAGAGGCTGAGGTAAGAGGATCGCTTCAGGCCAGGAGTTTGAGGCTAGCCTGGACAACATAGCAAGACCCCATCTCTACAAAAAAATTAAAAAACAAGATCCAGGCATGGTGGTATGTGCCTGTGGTTGTAGCTATTTAGGAAGCTGAGGCAGGAGGATCACTTGAGCCCAGGGGTTTGAGGTTGCGGTGAGCTATGATGGCGCCACTGCACTTAGCCCAGGTGACAAAGTGAGACCCTGTCTCAAAAAAGGATAGAACAAAAAATAAATAATTAAACATATGCTTACTGTACAACCCAGCAATCACATTCCTCAGCATTTTTCCCAGAAAAGTAAAAACTTATGTGTACACAAAAACCTAAACACAGTTGTTTGTGGCAGCTTTATTTATAATGATCAAAAACTGGAAATACACAAAATGTTCCTCAATAAGTGAATGGTGACATAAATGGTGTTACATTAGTACCATGAACTACCACTCAATAAAAAGGAATGAACTTTTTATTTCTGATACATGCAACAACTAGGATGGACTTCAAGGGAATTATGCTGAGTGTAAAAAAGCAAATCTCAAATGGTCACATATTGAATAATTCCATTTATATAACATTCTCAAAATTACAAAATTATAGAGTCAGGGAACAAATTAGTGGTTGCCAGAATTTACAGATATTGTGGGGGATGGAAGTGGCTGTGACTATAAAGAGGTAGCGCAATGGAGATTTGTGTTGCTAGAATAGTTCTATATCTTGATTGTGGTTGTGGTTAATGTGAATCTACACATGTGATAAAATGACATAACTACACATATATATTATACCAATGCAGTTTCTTGGTTTTAAGAACTTACAATAGTTATGTAAGATGCAACTATTGGAGGAAAGTAGGTAAGAGCTACACAAGACCTCTCTGTACTAATTTTCAAACTTCCCGTGAATCTTTATTTCAAATTTAAAAGTTAAAAAAAAGCTGAATAGAACTCCATGGTATACATATACCACAGTTTATTAATCCACTCATGTATTGATGGACACTTGGGTTGTTTCCACATCTTTGCAATTGTGAATTGTGCTGCTATGAACATTCGAGTGCAGGTGT
>CAUYSK010106690.1:0-22123 GCA_963575035.1 Avahi laniger
CATTCTACTAAGTGAAGTATTCCAAGAATGGAAAAACAAGCACCACATGTACTCACCATGAAATTGGTTTTAACTGATCAACTCTTGAGTGCACATATAGTAATAACATTCATCAGATGTTGGGAGGATTGGAGAGGGGAGGAAGGGATGGGTACATACACACCTAAAGGTTGTGGTGTGCACCATCTGAGGCATGGACATCCTTGAAGCTCTGACTTGCGTGGGGCAAGGGCAATATGTGTAACCTAAACACTTTTACCCCCATAGTATACTGAAATAAAAAAGAAAAAAAAAAAGGAATGAAAGAAGGGAAATCAATACAGATCCCACGGACATTAAAATCATAATAAAGAAATCCTACAAACAAACAGCAAAATACAGGCTCTGGAGCCAGTCTGCCTCAATTCAAATCTTGACTCTTCTATTTACTCGCTGGGTGATCTTATGCAAGTTACTTAACTTCCCCATGCCATAGTTTCTTCATCTGGGAAGTGATGATAATAATGTAATAATATTTATTGAGATTGTTATAAAGACTAAATACGAGTGCATTGAAAGCACTGGATGAATGGTACTTATTTTTATCTCTCTTTAAAAAAATTTATTTCATTTTTTAATTGAGGTAAAGTATGCATATAAAATTTACCATCTTTACCATTTTCAAGTGTCCAGTATTAACAAATACATTTATATTTGTTTTTCCTTCTTCATTCCCTCCATTCTTCCTCCCCTTCCTGGCCTCTGATAACCACCAATCTACTCTCTGTCTTCATGAGATCCCCTGTTTTAGCTCCCACATATGAGTGAGAACATGTTGTATTTATTTTTCTGTGCTTTCTTATTTCATTTAACATAATGGCCTCCAGTTCCATCTATGTTATCGCAAATGAAAAGATTTTATTCTTTTTAATGGCTGAATGATATTGCATTGTGCATATATACCACATTTTCTTTATCCATTCATCCATCAATGGACACTTAGGTTACTTCCATATTTTGGCTATTAATCAACATGGGAGTACAGATATCTCTTCGATACATTGATTTCCTTTCTTTTGGATAGTGGAATTGCTGGATCATATCGTAGTTATATTTTTAGTTTTTTTTTCCATACTGTTCCCCATAGTGGCTGTACTAATTTACATTCCCACCAACAGTGTAAGTGGGTTACCCCTTCTCCATATTCTCACCAGTATCTATTATTGCCTGTCTTTTTCATAAAAGCCATTTTAACTGATGTGTGATGATATTTCACGGTGGTTTTGATTTGCATTTCTCTGATGATTAGTGAGGTCGAACATTTTTTTTTAATATACCTGTTGGCCATTTGTATGTCTTCTTTTGAGAAATGTCTGTTCAAATCTTTTGCCAATTTTTAATGAGATTATTTGTTTTTTGATATTGAGTTGTTTGAGTTCCTTATATAGTCTGGTTATTAATCACATGTCAGATAGATAGTTTGCAAGTATTTTTTTTTCATTCGGTGGTTTGTCTTTTACTTTGTTGATTGTTTCCTTTGCTGTTCAGAGGCATTTTAACTTGATGTGATCCCATTTGTCCTGCTTATTTTTGCTTTCGTTGCCTATACTTTTGAAGTTCTATACAAAAAAAATCTTTGTTCAGACCAATGTCCCAGAGTGTTTCCCCAATGTTTTCTTCTAGTGGTTTCATAGTTTCAGGTCTTAGATTTGAGTCTTTAATCCATTTTGATTTAGTTTTTGTGTAAAATGAGAGCTGGGTTCTAGTTTTATTCTTCTGCATAAGGAATCCAGTTTTCTCAGCACCATTTACTAAAAAGACTGCCCTTTCCCCATTGTTTGTTCTTGGGACCTTGTTGAAGATGACTTGGCTGTAAATTTGTGAATTTATACCCAGATTCTCTGTTTTATTCCATTTGTCTAGGTGTCTGGTTTTATGTCAGTACCATATTGTTTTGGTTACTACAGCTTTATAGTAAATTTTGAAGTCAGGTAGTCTGATGCCTTCAGCTATGTTCTTTTTGCTCAGAATTGCTTTGGATACTGGGGATCTTTTGTGGTTTCATATAAATTTTAGGATTTTTTTCTAATTTGATGAAGAATGTCATCAGTATTTTGATAGGGATTGCATTGAATCTATAAATTGTTTTGGGTAGTATTATCATTTTAATGATATTAATTCTTTCAATCCATGAGCATGGAATATCTTTCCTTTTTTTTTTTGCATCCTCTTCAATTTCTTTCTTCAGAATTTTATAGTTTTTCCTTGTATATATCTTTCAATAGATCTTTTACTTCTTCGATTAGATTGATTCATTTTTTTGATTCGTTTTCTTTTTTTGTTGATTCTTGTCTTGAACAGTGAAGACATTACAAGATTATGTGTTATAGTACTTACACTTACATCGATCACACCCTCAGCCTTCAAGACTAACAGAGGCTGTGTCAAATATATTTCTGAACTTAGTGCTGTAGGGTCTGAACAAGATCTGTTTTCAGGTGACTCTAAGACTTATGCTAACAAACCTTATACCAATTTTCAGTTAGATTGATTCTTAGGTATTTTACATTTGTTTTAGCTATTGTAAATGGGATTGCTTTCTTGATTTGCTTTTCAGATTATTTGCTGTTGGCAAACATAAATACTACTGATTTTTGTATATTGATTTTGTATACTGCAACTTTACTAAACTCATTTATCACTTCTGAAAGTTTTTTGGTGAAGTCTTTAGGTTTTTCTAGGTATAAGATCATGTTGTCTATGAACATGGCTAATTTGACATCTTTCTTTCTAATTTGGATATGCTTTATTTCTTTCTCTTGCCTAATTGCTCTGGGCAGAACTTCCAGTATTGTGTTGAATAAAAGTGGTGAAAGTGGGCATCCTTGTCTTGTTTCAATCCTTAGAGGAAGGTCTTTAATTTTCCCCACTCAGTATAAGGTTAGCTGTGGGTTTGTCATATATGGCATTTATTATTTTGAGGTATATTCCTTCTATAGCCATTTTGATGAGGGTTTTTATCATAAAGGGATATTGAATTTTATCAAATGCTTTTCTTGCATGTATTGAAATAATCATATGATTTTTGTTCTTGATTTTGGTACTGTGATGTATCACATTTATTGATTGGCATATGTTGAATTATCCTTGCATTCCTGGAATAAATCTACTTGATCATGGTGCATCATCTTTTTAATGTGTTGTTGAATTCACTTTACTAGCATTTTGTTGAGGATTTTTGCATTTATGTTCTACATCTATGTTTGCTTCCATGTTCATCAAAGATATTGATCTGTAGTTTTCTTTCTTTTTTTGTTGATTCTGGTCTTGAACAGTGATCACATTACCAGATTATGTGTTATAGTACTTACACTTAGGAAAAAACAGTAAGTCATCCATCACATACTCAGCCTTGAAGGCTAATATAGGCTGTGCCAAATATATTCCTGAACTTAGTGCTGTAGGATCTGAACAAGGTCTGTTTTCAGGTGACTCCAAAAATTATGCTAACAAGCCTTATACCACCTATAAGACCTCTCCTCCTTGACTATAACAAAATGAAATATTTGGAGTTTCGGATCTGGGACTGTCATGGAGTAGATATTTTTGGAAAGGATGATTTTTCATTACCCCTTAAAAAGGACACAATTTAATTAATACCACAGTCATGTTGTGTCCAAGACTGGCAGATAGGATATTCAGATAGGTAGTCATTAAATATTTGTACACTGGAAATTGCCAATAGAAATTGCCATGCCAATTGTCACTACCAACCCAGATCCAGCTCTAAGCTTTGCACATTCAAAAGCTTAAAGTTATCAATTTGTCAGGTTATAGAAGATAGACTGTTACTGACCAAATTCATAAGGGAATGAATTGTATACTATAACTTATAGTTTACAGTGAGATGCCAACTTAGGTGATAAATGATATCCCGAATATAAGTCTTTTGAGTAGGTAGGTGCACTCAGCTTACATTACAAATCTAAACATTGCTTTGTAATCCTAGAATTGAAGAAGTGTTTTAGATTGTCTTAAAGTATATTTTTTCTGGACAAATTTCTCTTCTTTATTCCAAAGGTATTTCTGCCTCTGCCCTGGACTGTACTGAAAGGACCATAGTCTTTACCCTGCAGCAGATGATATATGGTTGGGAAGCTGGGAGACCAGTTAAGAAAGTGTTAATTATAATGATGCAAATGAGAAATACCTTGAAATAACATTCTACTCTTGGGGAGGAAGAAAAAAAGGCGTTAAATTGTGAATAAAATTCTCCAAAAGGGAATTTAGAGAAAAAAGATTTTATTCCAGTGAATAGTGTGTAAACTGGGGAGACATAGCCTTCAGTGTAAAATGAAAGTGTGTCCAAGAGAACAAAGGGAGAGTTTGTCTTTTATAGACAACTTCCCTCGCAGGTTCCCACTCAGTTCAACTTATGCAAATGAGAAATTCAAATTTTCTGCATTCTGATTGGTCAACGCAAGTCACAGTCTATTGATTGTTTCAGGCAGTGTAAACAGGAACAGGCAACTATGAAATCCCAAAGTTAAGCAGATGTGTTGGTTTTCCAGGAACTCAAAGTACGTGTGTGACCTCTAGTCAACAAATGGTTGCTTGGCTCTAATTTAGGCCCAAGTAGCCACTCAGGATTCATTTTATGGGACTGGCTCTTTCAAAGTTGATAAAGTGATATTTAAGAGGTAGACTCAATAGAATATTGAGAAGGATTTTATGTGGGAAGTGAGGTGAAAGGAGAAATTGAGGTCAATTTGTAGATTTGTAGTTTTGGACATGTCAAGTTAGGGAAAACTTATGAGATATCCACATGGGGAGAACCAGTAGGTATCTCTTTAGAAGAAATTTCAGTTGGAAGGGTAGATTTAGAAATCATCTCTATGTCATCTATCTGAATAAGGACGAGATTTCCCAGGGAGTAAGTATAGCCTGGGAGGAGCAGAGGTAACATGTAGATCTTTGTGGTACCCCAGTGATGACAGGGTAGAAGGGAAAAGAGGAATCCATAAAGGAGACTACAAAAGGGTGGACAGAGAGATAGAAGAAAAACCAGGAAGAAATAATACCACATGAGACAAACTAGAAAGAATTTTTAATAAAGCCAAATGCCACAAAGTGGCCAAATAGGAAAAAGACTGAAAATGTGTCTATTGTGTGTCACATCAAGGGGTGTATTCAGTTGTTTTTAATTGAGTGGTGAGACCAGAAGTCCTATTGCAATAAGTAGAAAGATGAGTGGAGTGAAGAAGTCAAGGCATTAATTTTAAACTACTCTTTTAAGATGTTCAGCTGTGAAAATACTAAGGTTGGACGGTTAGTTTGGAGTTAGTGTGATAGGCTTTACAAGATGGTGGAGTTTGAGAATATTTATTTACTGATTAGAAAAATGCTGGCAGAGGGAAAGGTATTGAACATACAGAATTGAAAGGAAATAATTGATAGAATAAGGAACCATCCTTATTCCCTTATTCTTAGAACAGGGACATGTTGTAAACAGTTATCATCTTGCATTTATTATTGAATGTATGATTTTCTATTTCTGAAATGGACTTTTGCACATTCAACAAATTCTGCAAAACTTCTCTTTGGTTTGTGACTGTAAATAGAGGTCATCCCTCTGGGACTGTATCATATTGGCTGTGCTCTAGGCAAGGAGTGATGTCAATAAAAGAGCGTAAAGAAAATTTCTGTTCCAAGTTAATGACCCGCTGAGTGAATGTCAGGTTAGGAGTTACTCATAGAAAGAGGCAGGACAAAGGATGGGACCCATGAGTGCATACCAATCACCAATTTCTAAACTACTGTTTTTTCATTTACAAATATATTTTGGTTGCCAGACTCTATACTATGCTAAATTCTTGGGAAAAATAGTGACTATAGCATTCATGACCCCTACTCTCCGGAAGACTAAGAGCTGATGCTGGAGACAAACATGAAGCAAATGAATGCTTTGGTGGAGCACTTCCCTTGAGAAAGTCATTTCAACTGATATAGCACTGATAAAGCAACTGATATAGCACTAAAGAATGATGAGGATTTAATTAACCAAAATGGAAGTAGAAACCCCATTTTTGGTAGAGAAAATAGTGTATGCCAAAGCCCTGGAGTAAGAGGTATCTGTTAATATTTTACTGCTGTCTTCTTTCTATTCCTTTAATTTTCTTTTACTACCTATTTGTTTTATTTTGAGGACAAGACAAGGAAGGCAAAAGTTTTACAAAAATAAGGGGTTGAATTTTGCCAAAGAAAGTCTTTTTTGTTTTGTGTTTTTGAGACAAAGTCTCACTATGTCACTTGGGCTAGAAGGCAGTGGCATCATCATAGCTCACTGCAACCTCAAACTCCTAAGCGATCCTCCTGCCTCAGCCTCCCAGGTAACTGGGACTATAGGTATGAGCAACCAGGTCTGGCTAATTGAAAGCAGTTTTAAGAAATAATTTAAGAAATAATCTATAATATCATATAGATGGGATGAAAATTAGAAACTTGGAAATGTACAGTGCTTGGGTATTATGAGTTTTTTTAAACCATAAGTATAATTCCCATTATAGAATTCTCTTTATCTTAATTAAAAAAAAAACAAAACATTTCTAACAAGTTTTCAAGTGCTGTTGCTGCTGCTGGTGATGATGGTCCCAGGAACACATCTGGAGAACTATTGCTCTTCGGGAAGATCAGTCATTTGCATAGCCACTGATGACGTTCTTTAAAGTGCTCCTTTAAAACACAAGAATTCTGTATTCTGTCTTGTTAAAGCACTTTCTTTGGCGTAATAAGGAAGCTCTCTCTTTCCTTTTCTCTCTTTCTCCCTCTCATTGTCCTAGACAGTGGCAAAAATTAGAAAGATGAATTTAGTGTTCAGCTTGATGAGCTAAGGGAAAAACTATTAATAGTGACAAAACAAGTGCGCTTAAAAATCCAAAACTGAAGGAAGACAATGAGATGGAAAACTGGAGTTATTGCTGGTGGCTTGTTGATTTTCTTATATAACAAAGGGCCTTAAGTCCTAGACCTAACTTTGAAAGGAAAGAAAATAAGACAGAAATAACGTTATCTTTGAAAATCTCTTTGTACCCTCTTCTTTTATTTTGATATGTTTTCATATGAACTTTTTTCATTCTAAATTTTCCCTTGAGACTTTTTTCCTTCCTTTCTTCCTTTTTTCTTGTATAATTAGAATAAAGGAAGGTAAATATATTCGAATATAAATTCTAATATATCTTAATTTCAAAGTTCACAATGTGTACAACGGGGGCAAGGTAACATAAAATCAGACTTTTACAGACTTGTCTGTAAAGTCAGACAAGAGGAATAATGAGAGGCTAAAACATACAAATGCAATAAATGAAGTTTCAGTGTAGAAAGTCATGGGTTGCTGAGTAACTTCTTTAGTAACAAAATGGAAAACTCTCAAAGCTCGCGCTGAGGTTGTTAAAGTTACTTCTAAACCTGAATTTAAGTTTCTTTCTCCCTTCTCTTTTTTCTACTTAAACTTCAGAACAAAAATTTTAGGAATGGGGCAGAAAGAGGTAAACTATATGATGAAACGTAACTAATGTAATTAAATGCAATTAGGTCAACCAGTTTCCATATTTAATTTGGATATATAAAACTAAAATATGAAATATAAATCTAATATACATGTAAAATATAGGTAAAAAGAATATTATGACATTGACTAAATTCATTCATTGATTCATTCACTTAAGAAACATTTATTGAGCATCCACTCAGTGTCTGTCTTTGTCCTGGGATTTACAGCAGGTAACAGATAAGAATTCCTGTCCTCATGAAATTTATATTCTAGTCTAAATGCTATTTTTGTGAAAAAAACATGTTTTGATATGTCAAATGATACACTGTGCTGATTTTCCAAAATAACTTATTTTCAACACTTTCAAAATGCTTAAATGTTAAATATTTTATATAATGTGAAATACACATTTTTTTTCTTAACGATATGGCCAATCTAAAACACATGCTGTGTGTGATTATGGATCGAAGAGAACGGACAAGGAAATTATTTGGAAAGTAATGAAGAATTTGAAAAAGAAAGCAGAGCATGCCTTTGAGAGATAGAGAACCCACTAATGTGTAAATGGTTTATCAGAATATAGCTCTTGGTATTTTTTCAAGTTTATTAATTCAACATATTCTCTATGGTTTAAGTTCTTAAATTTTGTGCTGGATCTTTGGTTAAATCGAGAAGTGTTAAATTTCAGGAGAAGATATCTGACTACAAATAATATTAAGATTGCCTTTTCATAAAATAGTGAAAGCATCAAGGTTATAATTACAATGTCCTATTTAACTAAGAATAATGATGCTTCTTCAGTGTGGCTTTCTGTTTTGTTGAAATTCTACATCTTTTTAACTCACCATGCAAAGATGTTGTAATGCCTGCTTCGACATTTTCTTCATATAGTCAAACCACTTACCTTTTTGAAAAAAAAAATAGTATTGTAAAATTGTTTGTCACTTGATTTGTTTGTGCACATCAAAATAAAGGTTTCATAATGAGAAAGACCTGAAATGAGAAATACTGTCTATGCAGTTTAGAATGTAAGAGCACTGGCCAGGAGAACTACGTACAACATTGCACTTTGCAAAGTCCCCTGATGCATTGTTAGAGTTCAGATAATGGCAAATAGCAAATGATGATAATTCACAAATTCATAGTAACTCTATGGCAGACATTTTCACAGTCCAGAGCTGCTAAACTACACAGGTATTTAGGAGTAAATTTAGAATGCAAAATATAAGTCAAATGTATTTCTCTCAGATCTGTTTATATTTATTGATTCCGGTCGAGATCTTTTCTCTCTTAAGAAAGTTAAAGAAGCTTGATTATTTGGTTCATAGCACTTATAAAGAAGTAAACGAATATGATCTTATTAATTACATTTTAGCTGTTTTAAATGATTAAATCCTAAGCTTGTTTTATTTTCAAGAAAAAACAAAAAGTAAAACCTGTGTTTGCATTGTAAAAAGAGGTAACTGTTATTCTTCCTGAAGTCACCGTTGATCAGCATTTAGCCTCGCTATTTAAGTGAATAGATCAACAGCATTGGTGGTACAGTGGTGAGCCTAGCCTGTCTTCCAAGTGAATAGATTAGCAAACATTAACTAAAAGGTAATGCTTATTACCTGTCTAGTTTGACACTAAAATAATCTAGCCAAAGACAGCTTTTAAAAATGAACTGGCCATCCATTCATGGCCACTGCTTGAGGGGCTATATTTAGCCTCCTGGAAACAATGTGCATAGTTAGAAGGGCCACCAGAAGTCACTCCGAGAAACAGAGCTAGAGGTGAAAGACCATGACTTACCTGGGCAGAGCCAGGTACTTCGTCATTTTAATAGCACGCTAATTCCAAAAAGTTTCAGCGCTTACGGCCTTGAAGCTTAATTACTCTCATTTATCTTCCTAATAAATGATGCCAGAGCTTAGAAATGCAAGAGATTTACCCATGGTAAGTCAATAAACAAATCTGGAGGCATGGCTGCTTTGGAACCTCATGTCTACATGCCTTAGGTTGCCCTGATGTCAAAATAGTAATAAAATGCACAACTCAGAAATCACTGCACTCGTCAGATGATTGCCATGCTTTCAACTGATTTCTCAATAGAATTAGCTGTGACTACACCCTTTGGCACAATATAATTTCAGTACTTAAATAAACATATACAGAGAAGAATAAAATAAATGATGCACGAAACAATTCCAAGAATGAGAGGTGAGAAGGATAGATTTGGTTTTGGCCATTTTCACTAAAATTTAATAGAACCAAACACAAAAATTGAAAAGAACTAGCAGGTAATAGAGATCCTAAACTCAAAAATGGATTGAATTGGAAGGAGTTTTAAAGATTACGCAGATCAATGACCTCCTTAAGCCAAGGGGAAAAAAGTCCAAGGAGAGAGAAAGAGTCACACTGTTTAGAAATGACAGATAATGCTATAGAATGTGAAAATATTCACTTTGTAAATTAATGTGATGCCCTACTTTCTTAAAAACTATCAGTTTGTTAAAATGGCAGTGAAATATTAAACTGTTTATTGAAATTGAAATCACATTGCAGACATCTTCTGCACAGACACTGAAGTTTTTCTCTTAATCATGTTTCCATTTTCAGTCACTAGAGGAAAGACACACATTTACATATGGTGAGCATTAGTTTGAAGAGGTCTGTTAGCTTTTGTTAAATCCTCTCATTAAATTTCTTGGATAGATTCCTATCCAGCTTATCCTACCAAATCTAAAGTTTGTTCAGGTGTCGAGAGTGAAGAATTTCAAAAGCAAGTAAACAGTCTCATGAGCTGGCACTAAAATGTAAGAACCAGCTAGAAGCCTCATGTGTTCTATGTGGAGGTTGGAGGAGAAAAACAGTAAACAAAGGATGAACAATGAGAAATATGAGAAATGAGAAATGAGAAAACATCAGGAGAAGAACTATTGCTAAAAGGCCCACCAGAGAATGGCATTTGGTAGTGTTTTACTGAACCCTGGAAACCCAAGTTCTAGCAGTTCTAGAATGTTTTCATGGTGATGAATGAGAACATTTTCTCTGTCCAGCTTTGCTCCTAGAAAGGAGTGTGCACTTGAAAAGAGTATAATGACTCATTTTATTCTTACAATAACACCATTAGGTGAAAATTCTTATTATCCCCACTTTATAGATAAGAAGATTGAGGTATAGGGATGTAAAGTCATTTGTACAAGACTACACAGCTAGCAAATGGCAGAGTGGGGAATTAGTAACCAGAAACAGGTGATCTTCATTGCATAGTTATTCACTCCAGGGAGTGACCCACTGAGAGGGAACGATTTTTTATGCAGCAGTTTGTGTTGGAAAAGCAAGGTAGTGTTCTTTCCTGAAGCTAATAGCTGTGCATATGAGAATTTTGTCCAAACTCTGCCAACTCAATGCCATAATATTTACTAAGCACCTAGTCTACGCAAGGGACACTGTGCTAAGTATAGAGGAAACAAAGATGAATCATTTGATGGATTCCGCTTCCACAGAACTCGCAATCTAAGTTTTTGAGTAAATCAACCGGGAGCTTATTACAAAATGTAACCGTAAGGATAAAAACAATAATAGCTGCCACTTACTGAGTACCCACTACGAGCAAGGCTTTGTGGTTGGTGCTTAAGGTAATTTATGTCATGCCCTATATGTAACAATGTTACAGGATGGATATAGCAGTGTTTATTTTACGGTGAGAAAATAAATGCAGGCAGGTTAAAATAACTTGGTCAACCTCATACATGCAATAAATGACTGAGCCAGGATTTATATGCGCAGAGTACAAATGGTACTTCAAAGAGTTTGTGTGGAGGTTCCTGCGGAGGAGTGAAGCCATTCTTGTACCCATGACCAAATGGTCCTTTTTCTGGGAATACCACACTCCTCATTGGAGTGGGCAACTCTCAAAAGAAAGCATATAGCACTGTTGGAAGGAAGGGGACATCCACCTAGATGGCATGTCGGCCAAAGGATGGACATGTGAGATTTACTAATTGTATACATGAGAAGTCCACAGTAAAGAAAATAAAACACGCTGGAGGGGGCGTGGTGATAAGCAAGTATGACATAAGCATCACAGCTCTCTCTACCACAAGTATGCTTCTAGGCACTAAGGGGCCTCCCAGCAATTTGTTTTTGAGGCCGTGTGATATGTTTTCACAAACTGTGCAAAAGCAAGCCATGCTGATCACAGTCTGCTAAGACCACTGTCTCTTCCACTGCAAATTCTCCCTAGTACTTCCCCTTCCTCTTTATGGCACTGGAGGGCCACAGAGATTTTTGGGATCCAGCTAGGAGAAGTTGAATTAGGAATACATTTAAGTTGGATTTAGTGGAATATATTTATGGTGGTTTTTACTGGGGTGGGGGTTACCCAGGTTCATAGTTAAGTTTAAATTATTCCTACTGGTCCCAGTATGAAAAGAACTTCCAGGAACATCCCTGGCGCACCGTGCCAGATCATCTGGTGTTGTGACATGAATGCGCAGGCCCGTCATGATACAAATGTGTCCCGGCACAGGACGAATGTGGGTAGCGGCAGATGAGTAACACTTGAAATACATGAAGCAAGAAGCAAGTGGAAAACTCTTCCAAATATCAGACGTGTAAATTGTATATGGAGTGTTTCGTTCTCACTGTTTCCTAGGCAAAACAGAATTGTTTTCTCCTGATAGAAATAAACTCGAAATTGAGTGAATACAATTATAAACATGCCATACATTCTTTTCCTTTTCGAAGGGAATCATTTGAAGTAGAATTTATCAGAAGTTCTGTGATTTTAGGGCAAAAAACCCTGATCCAGTACTCTCAGCAGCATGTTGTGTGCAAAGTCGCATGTTTAATTTACCCCAAATATCAATAATAAAACATTTTGATCAATTGCACTAGAAAAGCTGAATTATTTCTGTTTTCTCAGTAGAAAATAATATTATAAAATTGCCATTGTATGAAGAGGTGGTTGAAAAGCATACAACTAAAAATGTAGGGAAAGTGATGTTATAAAGGTATACTAGGCAGTTAATATATATACTAATACACATATAATTTACATATAAATGGTATAACAAGTAAAATATTATAATAAGGTAAATATGTAGTTTTATACAGAAATGATATAATATAAATAAATATTATAATATGATGAAAATATAACATTATGTTAATAAAATAAATCTCTAGTTATTTTTCTGGATGTTGTAACCTTTATAGTAATTGGCAGCTTTTAAAAATATTATTACTTATATATTATTTAAAACTTATTATTCATTCCATTATAAAAAGACTCGATTCATTTTAAATTAACTAATAATATATTTTTTTAATTAATTATTTAACTTTTCAGATAAAACTCAGATGACATAAAATTGGCCATTTTAATCATTTTAAAGTGTATAAATCAGTGGTGTTTAAATATTTGCAATGCTGTGCCACCATCACCACTATTTCTGGGACATTTCCGCCATCCCAAAAAGAAACCCCCTAGCTCCAAGTTCTTCCTCCTGGATCCCCTCCCTGGCAGCCACTGACCTACTTTCTGTTGAAATGGGAACCACAGGCCCTGCTTAATAAGGAGTCATAACACCCAGACCAAGGTCTCTGACAAAACAGGACATGGTGGAAAAGCTGGTCAAAACTAGCTAGACCCCAGATGGCCACGAGCAACAACCTCAGATTACCCTCCTTGCTGCTCATTATACCCTGCTTATAATGTATCAGTATATTAAAAGAAATGCTCACCAGCAACATGACAGTTTACAAATGCCATGGTAACTCCTGGAAGTTACCCTATTTAAAAAAGGGAAGAACCCTTGGTTCTGGGAACTCTCCACCACTTTCCCAGAAATCTTATGAATAATCTTCCCTCCACTTAACATAGAATTACATAGAAGGTATAGAAGAAGACCCTGAAAACTCACAAAGTGCTACTCTCTATTGCTCCGAGAGCTGCTGATCTGCCTAAGGAGCAAACTTTTCTTCTGTGTCATCATTAGTTCAATAACTTGCTTTTGCTTTTCTCTGTCAGCTCACTCTTGAATTCTTTCCTGCGGGAAGCACAGAACCCACTTGGCCTTCAGTTTTGGTGTCCACTTTCCTGTATCACTGGCACTATGCATTTTTTTGCTCTGGACACTTCATATAAATGGAATCATAAAATATGTGGCCTTTTGTGTCCAGCTATTTTTCACCCAGAATAATGTTTTAAAGTTCATCTGTGCTGTAGCATGTATCAGTACTTCCTTCCTTTTATGGCTGAAAAATAGTCCATTGTACAGATGTACCAGATTTTGCATATTCAATCATTAGTTGATGAACATTTGAGCTGTTTTCATATTTTGACTGTTTTGCATAATGATTTTATAAATGTACACATTTTATATGTACATATGTTTCCAATTGTCTTGGGTGTATACATAGAAGTGGCATTGCTCATATGATAACTCTATATTTAACTTTTTAAAAAACTGATAACCTATTTTCCACAGTGGCTACAACATTTTATAGTCCAGCTAGCAATTTTCGAGGGTTCCAGTTTCTTTACATCTTTGCCAATACTTGTTATTTTCCATTTACAAAAATAATAGCCAAACTAGTGGCTGTGAAATGGCATCTTATTGTGGTTTTGATTTGAATTTCCCTAATCATTAATGATTTCTAGGATTTTTTCATTTGCTTATTAGCCATTTGTATATCTTCTTTGGAGAAATTAGGTATATTCAAATACGTTGGCCATTTTTTTTTAACTGAGTTGCTTTTATTGCATAGTTGTGATAGTTTTTTTATGTATTTTAGATACTGGAATCTTATCAGTTACATAATTTGCAAATATTTTCTTTTATTCTGTTGGTCATCTTTTTATCATATTGGTGGTGTTCTTTGATGCAGCAAAGTTTTTAATTTTGATGAAGTTCAATTTATCTATTTTTCTTTTTTTGTTGCTTGTGATTTTACTGTTATATTTAAGAAATCATGGACTAACCCAAGAGAACCAATATTTATACCTATATTTCTTTCCAAGGGTTTAATAGTTTTAGCTCTTAAGTATAGGTCCATGGTATATTTGGAGTTAATTTTGTATATGGTATGAGGTAGATGTGCAAATTCTTTTTTCTGTATATGAATATCTACTTGTCCTAGCACCATTTGTTGAAGAGATTATTCTTTCCCCATTGAATGGCTTGACATCCTTGTTAAAATCAATTGGCCATAATTCTATGGGTTTGTTTCCAGGACTCAATTGTTCCATTAATCTATATGTCTATTCTTATGCAAGCACTACATTGTTTTGATTACTATAGCTTTGTGGTAAATTTTGAAATTGGCAAAAGTGAGTCCTCCAACTTTGTTCTTTTTATTTCAATATTGTTTTCTTACTGAATGCAACTTTGCATTTCTGGGATATGTCCCATTGGTCATGGTGTATAATCTTTTTAATGTGCTGCCAGATTTGGGTTGCTAGTTGCTGAGGATTTGATCCTATGTTCTTAAAGTATAGTTGTCCATAGTTTGCTTTTCTAGGGATGACTTTGCTATGAGGGTAATTTTGGCTTCATGGAATGAATTAGGAAGTGTTCCCTCATCTTTTATTTTTTGGAAGAGTTTGAGAAAAATTACTATAAATTTCTTTTTAGATATTTGATAAAATTCACCAATGAAGCTTTTTGGTCCTAGACTTTTCTGTGTTGGAATTTTTTTTTTTTTATTACTGATACAATCTCTTACCTTGTTATGTGTCTATTTTATTATTTATTTCTTGGGAGTCAGTTTTGGTAGCTTGTGTCTGCTAGGAATATTTATTTCTATTTCATCTAGGTTATCTAATTTGTTGGCTTACAATTGTTAATAGAATTTTCTGACAATTTTTTTTTATTTCTGTAAGGTCAGTAGAGATATCTCACTTTTATTCCTCATTTTAGTAATTTGGGTCTTCTCTCTTTTATTCTTCAGTCTAAAGAATTGTCAATTTAGATGATGCTTTCAAAAACCAACTTTTGGTTTAGTTTTTTTTTTTTTTACTATTTTCTATTTTATTTATCTCTGCTTTAATCTTAATTTTCATCTTTCTTCTTTCTTTAGGTTTAGTTTGCCTTTTTAAAAATAGTTTCTTAAGGAGGGAAGTTAGGTTATTGATTTGAAATCTTTCACCTTTTTTAATGTTGGTGCTTATAGCAATAAATTTTCCTCTGAGCACTGCTTAGCTTCATTACGTAAGTTTTGTTATGTTTTCATTTCTGTTTATATCAAAGTATTTTCTAATTTATACATTTCTTTCTCTATTTATTTATTTTTTTGTTGTTAAAATTCTTTTTTATTCAAAAAATTTAGAGGGCTTTTTGCTAAACTTCTTTTTTTAATTCAAAAAATTTAGTGGTTTTGTTACATAGATGAATTGTATCACGTGAAGTTGGCATCCAGTGTATCCGTCACCAGAATAGTATACATTGTACTCAATGGGTAGGTTTTTATCTCTCCCCGCTCACAGCCTCCTCTGTACTTAGTTTTCAATGTCCATTACTGCTGTTTATGATCATATATATCCTTTGTTTAGCTCCCACTTATAAGTGAGAACATGTGATATCTTTCTTCCCATTCCTGAGATACTTCATTTAGGATAATGGTCTCCAACTCCAACCAAGTTGCTGCAAAAGATACTAATTCATTCCTTCTATGGTTGAGTAGTACTCCATGGTATATTTATTTTCTTTATCCACTCATCAGTTGATGGGCACTAAGGTTGGTTCCACGTCTTTGCAATTGTAAATTGTGCTGCAATAAATATAGGGTGCATGTGTCTTTTTGAAAAAAAGACTTGTTTTCCTTTGGGTAGATACCCAGTAGTGGGATTGCTGGATCAAATGGTACGTCCACTTTTAGTTCTTTGAGGAATCTCCATACTGCTTTCCATAGTGGTTGTACAAGTGCACATTCCCACCAACAGCGTATAAGCGAGCCCTTTTCACCACAACTGCACCAACATCTATCGTTTTTTGACTTTTTAATAATGGTGATTCTGACAAGAGTAAGATGGTATCTCGTTATTTAATTTGCATTTCCCTGATAATTAGTGATGGTGAGTATTTTTTCGTATATCTGTAGACTCTTTATCTTCTTTTTTTAAAATTTTCTTTTTATTGCAGCATATTATGGGAGTACAAATGTTTAGGTTATGTATAGTGCCCTTGCCCCAGCTAAGTCAGAGCTTCAAGCATGTCCATCCGCCATACAGTGTGCACTGCACCTGTTACATGTGTATATATCCATTCCCTCCTTTCCCCTCCCATCTATCTGTCTGACACCCAATGAATGTTATTATTATATAAGCACTTAAGTGTTGATCAGTTAATACCAATTTGATGGTGAGTATACGTGGTGCTTATTTTTCCATTCTGGGAATACTTCACTTACTAGAATGGGTTCCAGTTCTATCCAGGATAATATAAGAGGTGCTATATCAACATTGTTTGTTGTGGCTGAGGTGAACTCCATGGTATACATATATCACATTTTATTAATCCACTCATGTATTGATGAACACTTGGGTTGTTTCCATATTTTTGTAATTGTGAATTGTGCCAGTATAAACATTCGAGTGCAGATGTCTTTTCTATAGAATGTCTTTTGTTCTTTTGAGTAAATGCCCAGTGATGGCATTGCTGGATCAAATGGTAGTTCTATTTGTATCTCTTTGAGGTATATCCATGTTGCTTTCCACAGAGGTTGTACTAATTTGCAGTCCCACCAGCAGAGTATGAGTGTTCCTATCTCTCTGCATCCATGCCAACATTTATTGTTTTGGGACTTTTTGATAAAGGCCAGTCTCATTGGAGATAAGTGGTATCTCATGGTTTTGATTTGCATTTCCCTGATGATTAGAGATGTTGAACATGTTTTCATATGTTTGTTAGCCATTAGTCTATCTTCTTTTGAAAAGTTTCTGTTCATGTCCTTTGCCTACTTTTTGATAGGGTCGTTTGATTTTTTCTTGTTGACTTTCCTGAGTTTTATTTAGATTCTAGTTATCAGTGTTTGATCAGATGTGTAGCATGTGAATATTTTCTCCCATTCTGTAGGTTGTCTATTTGCTCTTGTGATAGTTTCCTTGGATGTGCAGAAGCTTCTTAAAGTCTGTTCATATCTTTTGCCCACTTTTGGATGTGGTTATTTGTTTTTTTCTTGCAAATTTCTTTGAGTTCTTTGTAGATTCTGGATATCAGCCCTTTGTCAGAGGTATAGTTTGTGAATATATTCTCCCATTTGGTAAGTTGTCTATTTACTCTGTTGATTATTTCTTTTGCTATGCAGAAACTTTTTAGTTCAATTAAGTCCCATTTATTTACTTTTGCTGTTACTATATTTGCTTTTGGGGCCTTACTCATAAATTCTTTGTCTAGGCCAATGTTTAGAAAAGGTTTTCCTACATTTTCATCAAGAATTTTTATGGTTTGAGGTCTTACATTTAAGTCTTTAATCCATCTTAAGTTAATTTTTATATACTATGAGAGATAGGGATCCAGTTTCATTCTTCTGCATGTGGCTATTCAATTTTCTCAGCACCATTTATTGAATAGGGGCTCCTTCCCCAGTGTATGTTTTTGACTGCTTTGTCAATAAATCAGTTGGTCATAGTTATATGGTTTCATTTTTGGAGTCTCCATTCAGTTTCCTTGGTCTGTGTGTCTATATTTATATCAGAATCATGCTCTTTGGTTACAATAGCCTTATAGTATAATTTGAAGTCAGGTAATGTGATGCCTCTATACTTATACTTTTTGCTAGGATTGCTTTTGCTATTCACTGTCTTTTTTGGTTCCATATGAAATTTAGTATTATTTTTTCAATCCATGAGAAATGATATTAGAATTTTGGTGGGAATTGCACTGAAACTATAGATCATTTTGAGCAGTATGGATATTTTAACAATGTTGATTCTTTCAATCTATGAATATGAAAAAATTTTCAATGTATTTATGTCATCTTTGATTTCTTTCATCAGTGTTTTGTAGTTCTCCTTGTAGAGATCTTTCACCTTCTTGGTTAAGTATATTCCTAGGTATTTTATTTTATTTGTAGCTACTATAAATGGTGTGGAGTTCTTGATTTGACTTCCAGCCTGGCTGTTATTAGTATGTTGAAATGCTGTTGATTTGAGTACATTAATTTTATAACCTGATACTTTACTGAAATTATCAGTTTTAGGAAACTTTTCTTGGAGTTTTTAGGGTTTTCTAGCTATAAGATCATATTGTGGGCAGACAGGGATAGTTCAACCTCCTCTTTTCTAATTTGGATACCCTTTATTTCTTTCTCTTGCCTGATTGCTCTGGCTAGCACTTCCAATACTACATTGAATAAAAATGATGACAGTGGACACCCTTGTCTTGTACCAGTTCTTAGGGGGAATATTTTTAATTTTCCCCTTTTTAGTATGATGTCTGTGGGTTTGTCATATATGGCTTTCATTATTTTGAAGTATGTTCCTTCTATACCTACTTTGTTGAGAATTTTATCATGAAGGGGTGCTGAATTTTATCAAATTATTTTTATGTATCTGATAAGATGATAACATGTTCTTTGTATTTAATTCTGTGTATGTAGTAAATCACATTTATTCATTTATATATTGAACCATCCTTATATCCCTGGAATGAAACCCACTTATCATAGTAGATTATCTTTTTGATGGGATGTTGAACTCAGTTTGCTAGTATTTTGTTGAGGATTTTTATATCTATATTTATAAGGGATATTGTCCTGTAGTTTCCTTTTTTGTGTCCTTTCCTGACTTTGGTATCAAGGTGATATAGGGTTTGTAGAATGAGTTAGAGAACGTTCCCTTCCTCTCAATGTTATGGAACAATTTCAGTTCAATAAGTGCAATTTCTTCTTTGTAGGTCTGGTAGAATTCTGGGCCAGGGCTTATTTTGAGGGAGAATTTTTATCACTGTTTCAATTCACTACTCATTATCATTGTATTCATGATTTCTATTTCTTCCTGATTCAGGCTTGGGAGATTGTGTGTTTACAAGAATTTATCCATTTCATCTTGTTTGTTTAGTTTTTGTGTGTAGAGGTTTTCATAGTAGTTACAGATGACATTTTGTATTTCTTTGATATCAGCTATAATGGCTCCTTGTTCATGTCTGATTGAGTTTATTTGAGTCCTTTCTCTTCTATTTATGTTTAATTTAGCTGGTGGTCTATTGATTTTATTTATCTTTTCAAATAAACAGTTTTTTGTTGATTCTTTGTATGTTTTTGTTTGTTTCCATTTTGTTTAGTTCTGTGCTGAGCTTTGTTATTTCTTTTCTTCTGCTAGCTTTGGATTTGGTTTGTTTTTATTTTTCTGGTTCCTTTTGGCATGACATTAGTTTTAATTTGTGATCTTTCTGTCTGTTTGATGTAAGCATTTAAGGCTCCAAACTTCCCTCTTAGTACTGCTTGTTTTATATCCCATAGATTTTGGAAGTTTGTGTCACTTTAATCACTGAAGTTGCAATTTTTTTATTTCCATATTGATTTCATCAATAACCCAAGGATCATTCAGCAGTAGGTTGTTTAATTTCCATGACTTTGCATAGTTTTGAGAGTTCCTGTTGGAACTAATTTCCAGTTTTATTCCACTGTAATCTGAGAACATACATGGTATAATTTTGATTTTTCCACATTTTCTGAGACTTGTTTTGTGGCCTAACATATGATATATCTTGGAAAAGGTCCCATATGCTGATGAGAAGAATGTATATCCTGCAGTTTTGGGGTAGAATGTTCTGTAGATGTCTGTTTAGGTACATTTGTTCTAACATCCCATTTAAGTCCAGTGTTTCTTTGTTGATCTTATGCCTTGATGATCTGTCCAGTTCTGTCAGTGTAGTGTTGAGGTCCCTGGCAAAAATGATGCTGCTGTTAATTTCTTTGCTTAGACCTAGCAGAATTTGTTTTATCAATCTGGAAACTCCTGTGTTATGTTCATATATATTTAGGATTGTTATATCTTCTTGCTGAATTGCTTCCTTTATCATTATATAATGACCATCTTTAAAATGGGACCCCAATCCCTTTTGGTTTGAAAAGTCTCTGCTGAGAGTTTAGTTTGATAGGTTTTCCTTTGCAAGTAAAAACTTGTTACCTTCATCTCTCAGCTTGTGGTATTTTTTCCTTCACTTCCACTTTGGTGTCTTGGTGATATCCTGTTGCTATGAATCTTCTAGATGTTTGATGATGATCTTGTCTCTGGATATCTAAATCTCTAGTGATACCAGAGACATTTTCCTCAATTATTCTCTCAAATAGGTTTTCCGTGCCTTTTGCTTTTTCTTCTTCTCCCTCAGGGATACATGTGTTTCTTACATTAGATTGTTTTGCATAATTTCATATTTCTTGCAGTGATTGTTTATTCTTCTTTGTTCTTTTTCTATGTTTGTTACTGACTGGGTTACTTCAAAATCCTTGTATTCAAGCTATGAAATTCTATCCTCTGCTTGGTCTAGTCTGTTGTTAAAGACTTTTGCTGTATTTTGAAATTCCCTAAATGACTCTTTCATTTCTTTAAGTTCTGATATTTCTTTTCTAATATTATCTATCTCTTTAGTGAATTTTTTGTTCATGGCCTGAATTATTTTTTTGGTTTCTTTGACAAGGTTTTCTTCCATCTTTTCAATTCCATTCATCTTACTTGTTTTCCATAATCTGAATTCCATATCTGTCATTTCAACAATTTTTTTTTTTGGTTGGAGTTCATTACTGGAGAGGTATTGTGATACTTTGGGGGTGCTTTTTCATGTTTCCCGAGTTTTTATGCTAGTTCCTTCTCAATTGGGCCTCTTCTCTCAGCTCAAAACAGTTAGTAGGCTTGGGGCCAAAATGGCAGACTAGAAGCAGTCCACACACTGCTCTCTAGGTGAGAATCAAGGACTGAAAGTAGATGCTCATTTATTGATGAACCTCTTGGAGAGAGCAATGTAAATCATCAGAGAACTTGTTGGAGAATTTCCATGCCAGTTCTGCTTAAAACCGCAAAGCAGCTAAGTAGAGCAAGTAGGTAGAATATGCACCAGCTAGCTGAAACCACAAAACAGTTCAGCAGAGTTATAAGCCTGCCATGACTGTACTGCTTGTTGTAAACCTATCATAACTGTACTGTTTGTTATAAGCCTATCATAACTGTACTGCATGTAAGAACTGCTATTAATTGGCTACTTTTTAATCCTTTTACTAATTGGTTAATTTTTATGTTTGTGTGTGTTATTGGATAAGACTAATCCCCCCCTCAAAGTATAAAACTTGACAAAAATCCGGAAGAGGTGCTCAGAATTTGGAGACTTGTCTCCTTTGGGCCCACCAGCATTTAGAGATTAAATGATGACTCTCCAACTCTCTGCATGCTGCTTGGTAACAATAGAAGTAAAAAAGTTTATCCTTTAGAAGGAGAGAGAGAGAGAGAGAGAGAAGGGGGGAGGAGAGCAGAGAGATGGTGTGGGATCCCAAAGAAAGAGAAGGGAGATGCCAGCAGTAAGGCCAAGTGGCTTGCTGCTTTTATGGGGACAAAGAGAAAAATAGTAATTGTTGTGGAGTAATTAGCAGGCAGTTGTGAGAAGTCAAGTT
>CAUYSK010106695.1:0-29374 GCA_963575035.1 Avahi laniger
TGCCCGGCTAATTTTTTCTATATATTTTTAGTTGTCCAGTTAATTTCTTTCTAATTTTAGTAGAGACGGGGTCTCGCTCTTGCTCAGGCTGGTTTCGAACTCCTGAGCTCAAACAATCCGCCCGCCTCGGCCTCCCAGAGAGCTAGGATTACAGATGTGAGCCACCACGTCCGGCCCTTAAAGACAATTGTTAAAGTTACTGAACAATTTTTCTCCAAATTTCCTGTCATTATACGAAGCTCTTGGCGAGTTCACCTAGACTTTCAACCTGTTAACTGGGTCCTAGGAAAAAGAAACATTAACATGTGGATTGGGTTTGTGTAGATAAAAGCTAGTTATGTTCTATAATGATTGTCCTAAATATAACATCAGGTTCTATATTTTCAAGTGTTCATGTTAAAATGCATAAAATTATGCTTTCTACTAAGAATTATTTTGTGAATGTATAATTTACATTTTATATGAGAATACAGGTTGTGATGTATTGAAATGAGTCATTGTTTAGGATGAGAATGGTACGTGACAAGTGATTTCCTTAATATGAACTAATATTTTTGAAATCTTTGTTCCTTATATTGTGTTATGTGATTTACATATTTAGTTTCATTTAAGCCTTACAATAACCTTAAATGGAAGTTAGGTATATTTGTGCATATCCACTTCATAGATGAAAAATTCATATTTGGAGTGGCTATGTCAGTTCCTGAAAGTTGCATATAGCAAGTGAGGCAAAGAGTGAGATTTAAATTCTAGTCAATGTTCTTAACCACTCTTCAGCAACAATTGTTTTGGTAAAGGGTTCATTCTCTGGAGCCAAACCACTTCATTTCGAGTTCTGTCTACTATTATACTTACCAGCTCTATACATCTTTTTTCTCCCCTATAAAATGGTAATATGGTTAAGTTTTGTTTTATAGGATTGTTGCGATTGTTAAAGGTCATAATTCATGTTCAGCACATAGAACAGAGCCTGGTAGGTAGAAAGCATTCAATAGATCTCAACCACTATCATCATCATCATCTCATTATTACTACTTAATGGAATTTAGTATTTTAATGAACACCCTAACATTAAAATGGGAAGACATTTGTAATAGAACAGAGTGAGTTAGCAATAAAGAGCATCTGGAATTGTCTTTCTCCTACTTAGTCTGAAATTTCATCTTAAAAATAACCGATAAAAAGAGATTTCAAGCTCTGTTTTCCAGTAAGTGTGGCGCTTGTAGTTAAATTGTTTAGAAAGTCTCTTTTTGTGCTCTTCTCTCTGTAATGCTGATCTAATCATCTTCAGTGTATAGCATCCTATCGGCAGGTGTCCCATGTGTACGTGTAAGTGCAAGGTTATATGCTAATAGATGTTCATTGTGTAATGGGAGCATGGGGATATTTATTTCTTAGCAGAGCTTGTTACTCGGGTTATTGGTTGCTGCTTATAATCAGTTGTTGCACATCTTACCTGATCATGTAAAGGCTGAGTCGAACACGTGCAGTCTCTCATTTGTGCCTTTGCAGGAAGTTTGTGTGTTTTTTTTTTTTTTCATTTCCTATTCTAGTGAGTATCTTTCACCTCCTGATATTCCTTTGAATTCCAGCTCATGGTTGCATGGACCCTTGCCATTTGCGGATTTAACATTTATGGTTTTGATGATTCACAGGAAACCTGGAAAGTTCGCAACTTAAACAGTACTTGTGTGTTGAGGCCCATGTTTGAATCGTGTGTCCTTGAGGCCAGCACGAGCCTCATCAACCGCTCTGCGTCTCGATACCACTGTGGCTCTGTTTTTCTCAGCTTGTTATCACAGATGCAGAAACCCTCATTAGAGGTCTGAGGAGGTTATTTAAGTCCATCATTACATAAACAGATTTATGTGAGAAATGATATGATACAGAAACATTTACACATACGGGGATTTGCAAAGGTCTTTTTACGTATCCCTCGTGAATGCTATAAGTCTATGGGCATATATTAGATTAAATAGACAGTGGTTTGGCCTGTTTGTATTGGGGATGATCTCAAAGGGTGCTGGTTTTATAAAATGTTTCTGGGAACCAATGGCTTGGCAAACTCCATTAGGATTATTTTTCTCCCTACGTACTAAAAATGAAGATCAGATTGTTAGCACAATTCAACTGTATTCAGATGTTTCTCTTTAAAATCTTATGAGAATTTTACAGCCTGAAATGTTGGCAACAAAGGCCTTATGAAGACAAAGCAGTTGCTGTGTGTGAGCCCATTTGAATTACATTTTATAATGGGCTGAAGAAAGCTGTCATGAGCACTTATTTTGTGTCAGGCTTTGTGCTTACCGCCACCATATATTATCTTCATTTAATTCTTTTTTTCTCTCATAAATAATCATTTTGTTTTATTGTGGTAAGAATACTTGATATGTGATCTACCCTCGACACATTTTTAGGCATAATATAGTATTGTTAACCACAAGAACAATGTTATACAGTAGGTCTCTAGAACTTATTCATTTCGTAGAACTGAAATTTTATACCCTTTGAATTCAACTCTCCATTTCTTAAGACAATATAAAAAAAAAGATAAAATGGCAGGGAGGTTAGGAGGATATACGTGTGCAATGAATTAAGCAAGACAACACTTGTTGGGATCCCAAGATCTCAATTTGGAATTGTAATTAGTGAATCTATAATTTGTTGAGACCTCATTTCTAAGCTCTGGAACCAAATTACTGGTATACCTAATGTTCTGTTCAGTCTTATTTCTACCTCAAAGTCTATACCAGAGTCTTGGGTCTGAATATTTAAATGTGGTAAAAAGTTGTATATATAATGATAGATCAAATTTATTTTAAAAATTATTCACTCTCATTCCCTGCTTCCGTGGGTATAGTATACTTCTCCTACCTTGATTCTGGGTATAGCCAAATAATTTGTTTGGCCAGTAGGGTGTTGGAAGATTTGACACAAGCAAAGCCCTGAGTGTCATTAGACATATTCTCTTGAACGTCTTGTTATGAGAAGAATAGGCCAGGCCATACGTGCTGGTCCCAGGAGGGAGATTACATGGAATAGCACTGACCCCTCACAGCCCAACCTAGAGCACCATCCAGGGCACCCACAGGTGTGGGGACCAACCAAGGTGAAATTAACAGGACCTTGGAGCCCAGCCTGCGTCAGCATCAGCCTACCCATAGATCCATGAGAATAAAGGATCATTATTTTAGCTACCGTCTTTAGAGGAGGTTTGCAACATTGCAAACCCCCGAGTCATTTGTCAAAGCCCTAACAACCAATGTGATTATATTTGAAGACGGAGCCTTTAAAGAGATAATTAAAGTTAAATGAGGTCCTAAGAGTGGATCTTAATCTGATAGGACTAGCATCCATTTAAGAAAAGGAAGGGACACCAGGGATTTTTTTCTCCCCATATGAACACAGAGAAGAGGCTGTGTGAGGATACAGAGGAAGGCAGCTGTCTAAAAGCCAGGAAGAGAGAGGCTTCACCAGAAACCAACTCTGACTGTATCTTGATTTTGCACTTCTAGTCTTCAGAACGTTGAGAAAATGAATTTCTGTTGTGTAATCCACTCAGTCTATGGTATTTTGTTATGGCAGTCTGAGCATACTAGAATACCCTTCTACAAATTGTACCCCTAGTTAATTTGGCCTGAACAGTGTCCTCGAACTTGGATAACTGAGAGTAATATCTCTTCCTAGATTTTGATATACATTTGGGAAGGAGTACAGGCATGGATAAGTGTAAAGCAGGGAAGACATTTTATCTCAAATTTCTCTTCAGAGAGACCAGTATCCCTTTATTATAAACTCTAGAGATTAGGGTACCAGATCTATAAGTTTCCGAAGTCCTCGTACTTTATACTATCTAAAAATATACCAGTATTTATTTGGCACCTACCTCATGTCAAACTTACCAAGTTACTGTTCCATCGTGGGCTAGAGGTCAAAGGTGGGCAAAAGATGAATAAAAGATATATAATCTACAAAATACAATGTACATATTGAATGTGAGTCTCATTTAGCACACGCTTCCTAAATAAGGGATAAGTTTAACTCTTTAGTCACTAGAGGAGAAGGGCAAAATTTCAATCTTAGTATAGATTCTGTCTTTTGGATTGTCATCTCTTTGTATTCTCAAATTTATTTATTTGGGGTGATACTTTAATCTTAAAATTTCCAGCAGCATTCTGATTTCTTAAATGCCTCAGGTTTTTTTGGTCATAACCCTAAATCTAGTTCAGAAAATATTTCCATTAATTTCTAAAATTTATCTATAATGCTTTAATATTGCTGTGGACTGAATCCACCGCCCCATTCATATGTTAAAGCTTTGACTCCAATGTGACGGTATTTGCGAATGGGGCTTTTGGGAGATAATTAGGTTTAGATGAGGTCATGAGGGTGGGCTCCTCATGGCAGGATTAGTGTCTTTAAAAGAAGAGACAAAAGAATCCTCTCTCTCCCTCTCTGTCTGCCATGTGAGAACGGTAAGAAGGCAGCTGTCTGAAAGTTAGGAAGAGAGCCATCCCCAGAAAATGACTATGCTGGCACCCTGATCTCCGGAACTAGGAGAAAATAAATTTCTGTTGTTTGAGCTGCAGTCTATGGTATTTTGTTATGGCAGCTCGAGCAGACTAAGAAAAATACTGTCTTTCATCCATTTCAATCTTTTATCAGTGAATCATGATGCTGAGCAGGGGATATTTTTATCCATTGACAGCTGCTGTCCTTTACCTTTGGAAGATTGTATTTATCCTTCCTTGGTTTTGTTTTCCTGCCGCATTCTAGCTGCTGGGCTGAACTAACTGACATTCAAGTTTTTTGTGTGTGCTGCTCTTCTTTTTTTTAACCTCTTTTTCAACCTGTGAGTTATCTTCTGCCAAATGTACCTTAAAGAAAGATCTCAGGGCTCCTTTTTCTGGGGAGGCCCCTGTGTCTATGGAATCACAGATCTCCACCATTTCTGTCATCTTGGCTACACTCACATCTCTAGCTGCACTGTTAGTATCAGAATCTCTTCGATTATCATACTTTTCTATTCTTGCTTCATTCTTTTTTTTTAAAAGACTTTTTCTTAATCTGTCTCCAATTGCTGTAAGAGAACACCTGAGACTAAGTAATTTATCAAGAAAAGAAATGGATTTCTTACAGTTCTGGAGGCTGAGAAGTGCAAGGCTGAGGGGCCGAATCTGTGTGGCATCTGGTGGGGGCCTGGTGCTGTGTCATAATGTGGCAGAAGACATCGCAGGTGACGGGCTCAGAGACATGGCCAAACTGGCTTTTATTAACACAAATAGACCCACCTCCCTATAATTTACTCACTTCCTCAGTACACATTAATCCATTAACACGTGAATGGATTAATCTATTCATGAAGGCAGAGCCTCCATAACCCAATCACTGCCCGAAGGTCCCACCTCTCAAGCTGCTCAATTGGGGAGCAAATTTCCAACACATGAAGTCTTGAGCAACATATTCATTCAGACCATAACACATTCTTTATTCTCCCTTATGAGGTTTTAGACTTTGTTCTTCTGATTCCCTTGGAAAACAATGACTCTTATTCAATAATAGCTCTTTTCCCCAGATTTTTGCATGGCAATATAGTTCTTTCTCATCATTCAGGTGTGACACATGTCACTTCCTCAGATAGGTCTTCTCTGCCCATCCTATTTTCTTTTCTCCCTTCCTTCCCTTCTTTACATCGTTAGCCCATTTTATTATTTTCAAAGTGCTTATTGCAATGATCTATTTTTTTGCTTGTTTATTGTTCATTTTACTCATAGCAATGTAAACTTCATGAGAAAAAGAAACTTTCTTGTTTTGTTTACAAGTGTACCCCCTGGAGGTAAAATAATTTCTGGCACATTTCAAGCACTCAGTTGATATTTGTCGAATAAGGGAATGAATTGATGGAAAAATCGTCCTTCTAAGAATTAATAGAATGAGTCCTCTGGGGATATTTTTCTAGTTTCTCATTTCTAAAATGTTCCCTTTATTTCTCATGAGTACACTAAATGTATCAAAGCCTGGACTTAGACTGATACTCATGTCATTTCATTCTACCAGGAAATTTTACTTGTAAATTCTTAAGTATATACTGCCTCATGTTTATAAATTCTTCTAGAATATTATAATGTTTAAAAACAATGATTTTATAACCTAAATTCCTTAGATTTCAATAATTCTTTGAGCAATGCTCTATCTTCTGTATTTTCAAGATTTTTTTTCTTTCTATGGGATTAAATGATTTATGATCCTTAACAATTTCTTTATTGTTTTTGAAGACTAGTAACAGCGCTTCATTGGATATCCTGAGACAACACAGTAGAAGAGGAAATAAATTAGTTTTCAAAAGTAAATTGCCAAAAGTAAGTTCTGAAAACTAAGATAACAGGAGTGATATTTATCACTACTAATAATGCATTCCCTTTGTATGTTCTTTTATGGCTCCAATGTACTTTTAAGCCTATGATCTTATTTTATCTTTACAATACTTTTATGTCATAGATGAAGAAAGATGGTCTCCGTTTCCTGAGAATGAGATGAAGGCATTCAAGTTAATAGTTATTAAGACAGTTATTAAGAGTCCTTGACTTCTCACCCAAAACATTTTCATTCCTATTATCAAGTATTAGATTTTTGACAACGTATCATGCTTTAGCTTAATACAGAAGGACATCCTTTTCTTAGCTGCAAACTACATTTCTGTCTCAGGAGATGTCTTTAACATTTGGAATGGCAAACTGGAAAGTATCCTGAACTAGGAATCAGAGAATGAGATCCACTCCTATTTCTATTATAATTAGTTGTTCTTGAGAAAACAACTTCAATCTTTGGCTTCTAGAACAGTATGTATAATTCTCTCTATTAAATCAGCATTTTTTCTAATCACTGTTTAACAGAATCACTTGATAAGTGTATTATCGGAAAAAAAAATTTTCTGGTCACAAAAGCTTAGAAAATAAGGCAGCCTGTATCTTCCTGTTTGAAACTCAACGACATACTTTAGCACATTAAAGTTTCCTAGAAGTTCTGGAGCTTAAAAAATAAAGATATGAAAAGAAAAGAAAAAATAAGTTTTTTAAGTTCATTCGAACAAATGATTCCCACGTATATTGGGTTGATCATTTCTTCCTCAGAACAAATGCATCCAGAAACAATTCTATGAACTAATCAATTTTAAAAACTCTGAGTATCTTCCGGTTCTACAAGTCTACTAATATTTTATAATTTAATAAACTAGCTGCTTTATTCTAAAAACCGATCTGTTAAGAAACACATGCATTCTCATGAAAAGACTGCATGCCATTTGAAACACTTATTTGTGTATAGTATAGAATCACTAAAAGCATTTTAAATTCCAACACTTTTGAGATATTTAGAATAATTTCTTACTCTTTTTGAGGAATATGCCCTTGGCCTAGCTTCAGGCCACTATATGAACCTGTTTTTCTTAACCTGTCATAAAATTCTCTCTTCTTTCTCTCTTCACTATTCAAATTTGAGGCAACTGTGGGACTTCAATCAATTGGCAGATTGCAAAATATTGTTGCCCTAGAGCCGGTCACAGATTCCTATTGTGGTTTTCCCTTTAGAGACTGCGAAAAAAAGAGAATCTTTTAATGTGGGCGTGTGATGGATCTTTGAACCATTTGTGGAGCCCGGTAAACATTATTCTTTTCTCTCCCCTAGCTGTGATGCTATTTATTGACAACTAAGACAAAGGGAACGAGGAACAACTGAAGGAAGGAAGGAACAAAGGAAAGAAATGGAAGGAAGGGAAAAAGGAAGGAAGGAAGAAGTTTATGTCTTAGCAAATATTCCTTCGACAGGTTATGACTGTAAGGTTTTATAGAACGAGGAGAGTTGGTTTTTCTGGTATCAAACTAAATTCTGCCACTTAAAATTGTTGCCAATGGGAAAAACACAATTTGGGGCTTAGGCAAGCAAATGTAAAGTATAAAATATTAATTAATTTAATTATTTTCTTATTAACTATGTGGCTTTAGGTGCAATAGCCTTAATACTTTACTTTTAGAATAGGGAGGATTAGTACAAACAATAAAATGTTTTCCTACAGGTTTATGGCATCATACAAACTTCAGATAATGATGATAATTATAAAAGCAATAATCTATTGAGCATTTACTTTGTGGCAGATCTTATATTAAGCTCTTTAAAAAACATGATTTTATTATATCTGCACAATACGCAAATGAGGCACATTGGGTTACACAACTTCTCAAGGTCAGAAATAGAGCCCAACTCAAAAGCGAGTCATAACCACTCTCCATACTATTGTTTCGATGTCAAGATTACAATGCACGAGTCTGTTTAAAGACACAAAACTTTTAATTCTTAACCGCAGTTGGGCATTGTTTTATCACGATTTCCTACAACACAAATTTGGTATCTAACCAGTGGGCGATACTGATGTTAATGCCCATAATTTAGCTGATGGATTTAACTAACTTCAGCTTTCCAGAAGGAAATTCCTCCTTATCTAGTTATCTGTTTCCTTTACAGGAAAGGTCCCAAGTCAAGTACCGAAAACGACCATTTTCTGGAGAGTGTGTTTCCAAGGAGACACTTTCCCATAGTTAAAGTGAAATGCTGAATAGTCAGGCTCCAGGCAAAGCAGACCATCCTGAGGCCACAGGACAGAAAAAGTCTTCAGCTTAGTTAAACTGAACTACGAAAAATAGATCTTATTCTTAAAAAAAAAGTCCTTTAAGAGAGTCTAGTTCTCTCTTAACTTGTGATCTCATCAATATTTAGGAAACACATGCCACATATTTGTGTTTCTTAATCTGCTGCATTTGGACAAGTGACCTGGTATATAGGTTGGTGGGGACAAAGGAAACAATTGAAGGATCTGGGACTGACATGGCCCTTAATCTTTCTGTGACCTAGACAATATATAGTCTAAGTACTGCACTGTGGCTTTACTTCTCTGTATTTAACATTTGTGCTGATTCCCTTGATATAAAAGAACAGCAAGATTAGTGAATTAAATAGTAAAAATGTGTACATGAATAAAAATATAAATAATAGCAATCTTGATCTTGAATTATATTCTGGACAAGATTTTAAGTATTTTATTTATTTTCTTTTTTATTTCAAAATATTATGGGGGTACAATATATCAGTTTTGTTATGCCTGAGTCAGGGTTATAAGTGTGCCCATCACCCAGATAGTGTTCATTGTGCCAGTTGAGTAAGTTTTCACACATCCCCTACCCCTCTCCCTCCTGCTTGATTTTCACTAGTTTTACTTCCCTCTTTGAAGATGTGTGCTCATCAGTTAGTTCCAATTTAATAGTGAGTACACGTGGTGTTTGTTTTTCCATGCTTTAGTTACTTCACTTGGGATAATGGTCTCCAGTTCCATCCAAACTGTTGCAAAAGGCATTAGGTCACACGAATGTTTACTGCAGCACAATTCACAATTGCAAAGATATGGAATCAACCCAAATGCCCATCCATTCATGAGAGGATTAACAAAATGTGGTTATCTGTATATCATGGAGTACTACTCAGCCATGAAGAAGTCTGAGATTCTGAACTGTACAAAGTCTACCACCTCTGTAAGTTTTCCCCAACTTGTTCTAACCCTCTCTTACCCTCTTGTCCAATTCATTTAAGGATACTGTTCTAATTATTGCCTTTCTGTGTCATGCTTCAGTTAATTATACACTTGTCACCATAATCACTGAAGGAGGTCCTGAGTCTGTGAGCACCATATATTATGTACTTATGGGAACCTGAGTCATGCACACTGACTAATTATGTTGACTGATACCATTTGACACCAGGCACTGAGGGCAACTCCTTGAAAGTAAGACATATTTGGAAGGTGGTGGTGTGACAGCAACTTCTGACTTTTACCAATAGTGTTTTGATTGATTTCTAACAAGTTGAGTAAAGAAATATCATTCATCCTGGGACAAGAAATAGAAGCAAGCCCTACATTGAAGGGAAGGAGGATCTTCCTCTGTTTCAAAAGCTAAGACTTGGAAGTTTGGAGGGAAGGCAGATCCAGGCCTAGCCATCCTACAGCATCCCTTAGAAAAATAGCTATACGTGTGTATAAATTAACGAAAAACAGTGACCAAATGGCAGCATAAATGAAGAGAGTCCAGACCTGTGGTGGCGTGGTCTTTATAACTGAGAACACTAATGAGGTCAAAGACGTCTCCCACCCTATCCTCAAAATACTATTCTTCTGCCAGCAATGGTAGCTTCAGCCTCAGGTCACCAAAGAGCTTTGCTTCAGTGGAGAGGAGTGTCCCACCACTGCAGTGTAACCTCACTTGGGCTCTATATGCCCACGTCACACGAATCACTTAGCAATGGATGAAGTCATGTATGCAGGACGCCTGTGTTTCAACAAAGACAATGACCAAGGCAATAGCATGAGACTCCCCTATAGACTTAGATGGGTTTTTCATTTTTTTCTCAATATTGTAGTGTTCTAGTGATCAAGAGTGATTCCTTAGCGCAAGTAAGCATCCTGCAGGCTTTAAAATTACCATGGGAGATAGTTCCTGAAGTAGGGAAGAAAAATATTATCTAAAATGTAAGATAACTTAACACTCCAGGAAGCCAAAGCAGGAGGATTGCTTGAGGCCAGGAGTTCAAGATCAGCCTGAGCAAGAGCAAGACCCCATCTTTCCAAAAAATAGAAAAATGAACCAGGCATGTTGGCACACACTGTAGTCCCAGCTACTCAGGAGGCTGGGGCAGGAGGATCACTTGAGCCCAGGAGTTTGAGGTTACAGTGAGCTATGATGACACCACCGTACTCTAGCCAGAGTGACAGAGCAACACCTTGTCTCAAAAAAAAAATAAAAAAGAGTAAAATGACTAATGAGTCATTTAATTTGAACAGAGTGAAAAATAGTAACCTAATCTCGTGCCCCAAATCAATAAATGAGACATTAGTTTTTAAATGATAAATTATTTTATCTTTTAATTGGAGAAATTCTGTTTTCACTGATTCAAACTTCTCCTCCTACCCCAAACCATGCACACACACACACACGCGCGCGTGCGCACACACACACACACAAACACACACACACATGAACATACATGGAGCATTCCACCAGTTTATGCAGTAAAACTTAATTGGTTGTTTACTCTTATGAAAAAATAATCCAATACATGATTTTATGAGGTATTGACATCTCGGCCAGTAGAAAACTCGGTACATTCAGAACTGAATTCAATCTATTTCCTGAAAACTGGCTTTCCTCTGTGATAGTTGTCAGAATTACATGGAGTCACTTATGTCAGGCCCTGAACAAAGAAATCAAAGGAAGGCCATCCGAGGAGGCATCTCTGGTGTATGTGCCTGATAACAAGAACTATCACAAAAGACTCTGCAAAAACCACAACTTTGCACAAAGGCCATCACCAGCTTACATGGAAAATACTTCTTCAAGGACATCTGTCCAGTAACTGCCTGTCCACCCTTGGATTGACACCACCCTTGTTATTGACTCTTGTAGCCAAGGATAATTAATTCAAAACAACTTATGTAATCTTTCTTGTTTTGCCTCTGAAAACTTTCCCTCGCCTCCACCTCTTTGAATACACACATTGTTTACTAAGGCACCCATGTTGTCATTGCAATGCTACTCCTGAATAAATACCATTTTCTTTTAGAGAGTTTTCCTCTCTGTTATTTAGTGTAACACTTCCTATGTATCTTATCTTATAGAATGGCCCCACCATCTGTTTATTCGCTTCAGTTTAAAATCTTGGAGGTTTTGTTGATTTCGCCTTCTGTTTTTACCTCTACCTTCAACTGAGCATCAAGAAGCTTTGCTTCTACCTGCTAAAGTTCTCTACATTCTCTTCTTTGTTTTCTGGTTTTTCCACCACTACCCTGATTTAAGCCTTCCTTATGTTCATTTTGTACTATTGCAACAGCCTCTGATCAACTTTTCTATCTCTCACTGAGTCCCCCTATTTCAATCCACCTCTGCCTTGCAGGTGCACACCTGCTCACGTCCCCACCCAGCACGCAGCACGGTCTCCCGAGTGCGGCTCCAGGCCTCCACGCCTGCATCTTTCCCATTCCCCTTCTTCCCAATCACATGCATTTCAGTCACATGGCCTCTTCTATGCTCCCAAACACACCCGGCTCTTTCCTCTCCCAGAGATAGCTTCCACCTTGCCCTTATCCTGCCTGAGAACTCCTCATCGTCCTCCAGGGCAGGGTGGGAGCATAGCTTCTGTCACCATTGTCCCATCCTGGTAACTTTGGTCCTGTGTGTGCTCCACAATTAAGGCATTAGATCACTACTGAGCCTGCACAGGGGGTGAGGCCAGGCCACACCCTGCTTATAGGGAATGGGTCTCACCCGAAGAATAAGGTTATTCACGGAATCTGTCTCTGCAGAAAAGCAAGAGCCTCGCCCTTCAAAGCAGAGCCAAGGGTGAAGTGAAGAAACTGTACGCTGTTGGTGAGGATGTAAAACGGTGCAGCCACTATGGAAACAGTATGGAGGTTCCTCAAAAAATTAAAAATAGAACTACCATATGGTCCAGACATCCAACTTCTGGGTATTAATCCAAAAGATTTGAAATCAGTATCTCAAAAGAGATATTAGAACTCTGATGTTCATTTCAGCACTATTCACAATAGCCAAGATGTGGATACAACGTAAATGTCCATCAAAAGATAAATGGATAAAGAAAATGAAGTATAGACATACAATGGAATTCTATTCAGCCTTAAAAAAGAAGGAAATTCTGCAATATATGACATCATGGATGACCCTGGAGGACATTATGCCAAGTGAAATAAGCCAGGCATGGAAAGACATACTGCATGATTCCACATATATGGTAGATTCCACTTCTAACTGGAGGACGGGAAGAAGGGTGTATATTATTATATATATGGTAAAGTCCACTTCCATCTGGAGGAGGCAAAGGAGGGCCTATATTATCATATATATGATAGATGTCCCTCTACCTAGAGGACTCAAAGGAGGGCGTATATTATCATATATATGGTAGATTCCACTTCCACCTGGAGGACTCAATGGAAGACATATTGTATCATATATATGGTAGATTCCAGTTAAAATAGTTAAATTCATAGAATCAGAGTGGAATGGGGGAGGGGGAATGAAGAGTTACTAATCAAGGGGCATAAGCTTCAGTTAAGCGAGATGAACAAGCTCTAGAGATCTGCTGTGCAGCATTGCAGCTATAGTCAGCAATAACGTATTATGGTACACTTATATTTGTCAAACGTTTAGAGCTCCCTGTAAGCATTCTTACCATAATAAAAAAATCTTTTAAGGCAGGGTGGGAGATGCCTAGAATAAAACTTTAAAGAATGTTAACATATAAGGGGCAGGCAGAGGGAGAGTTGAACAGTGTGCATCCTGGCGTCAAGGGAAACAAAGCGCTTCAAGAACGTCCCCAGAAAAAGCAGGAGCGGAAGGTCTGAGGCAGGGCGGGAATTGACAGATCTCAAAGAAAAGCAATTGACGGCTGGTAGTTTGAGCCCCGGCGGCACTACTATAGTGTGACGAACAGCGCCATCTAGTGGGAGGGAAGATGAAGAGACGTGGTGGCCAATTTTCATCATTGTTGATAATGTAATAACATTGTTTGAGTTGGAATGAACCTGGCTGACTCAGCTCAGACTCAGTCGGAATCTTACCTCTTGCTCCGCCTCCCCTCGGGTGACCCCATCACAGCTCTGCTTCCCGCCCATTTTCTGTGACATGACTATGACCCTTGTGTCTCACTCCTGCTTCTCATCCCCCACACTTCAGCCAATAAACGTTTATCCAAAGAATGAATTGAATGCGTGAAGGATTGGATCGATGACAATTTCCCTGATAACACTGTGGACAAGACAGAGATAGGAAATGAAAGTCTAATTAGGAGTTTCATAGTTAGGTGGTCAGACAGCTGTCTATTAGATGCTTAATACAATTTTATTAAATGAAGAAATAAATTCATTATTGTGCATGACATGCTTAAAATTGTGGAATACAGAGTGGAAATCTAATTTGCTGCTTCCTGTGCCTCCGTTATGGGTGGTGAATTTTGGTGACAAGGAGAATGACACTCAGGATGATCTCCTGTCCGCCCGCTGAGGCAGGTGCTCACGCCAGCACCTTCGCAACGATGCCTCCCCAAGGATGGGAAAACCTCTTCTGTGCATGGAAAGTCATTGACCTAATTACCCAATCTGTTGAGTTCCTGATTTCCCCTACGTCAGCAAAGAAGAAGACTTAAGGGCAAGGGAAAGCAGCTTATCCCAACTCCAGAACCGGCTTTCAACAGTTGACCAAGCTTAGCGTCCACACCAGCCTCTCAGCAAAGGAGAGAAGCCTGTTTATTTGGGTGCAGTGCATAAGTGCCCATCTCCCCAGCACCCAAGCTTTGCTTCTTAGGCATAAAACTCCCTTCACCCAGGTGTCCTCCTTGAGGAATGGAGGAGCTGGAGATGGTATTATAATTACCCCTTTTGGACCACAGGCTGTCTGAGGTGGAGGCCAAGGTGACAGCCAAGGAGTGCAGTCTCAGCTTGTCACCACAGCAAACAGAATGTGCATTGCAACATCGCCGCCTGTGAGCTGCCCAGGGCTCCTCCCCAGGCCTCTCCCCCAGAATACGTGTGTTCTCCAAAGCATGACCTACTTCTCATCAGCTTATTTGCTCCTAAAAGCTACCTGCTTTTAATTGGTCTAATTTTACATAGGATCATTATCTTAGCAAAGTGAAATATTGAATTGATGATGATGTCGGCAATGGTAATAATGATAGTAATATTAATAATGTGATGATGCTTTTATTTCTTCTGCAAGTTTTACTGAGTACTGAACAGGACCACCGCTAGCCTACACAGCACTTTTGTGAATTCAAAAGAGGTGACTCTTCCTCAGACACAGTCCCACATCCCGGTGGCCTGCTGTGCGAGGGCAGCACAAGCTTGATGGCAGCCCTGCTCCCCTCTCTGTAGGATGCCCTTGTGCAAGGATGAACCCACGCAGCCGTATGCAATGGTGCCCATGTAGGAGGAAGCCTGAAGAAAGAGCAAAAGACAAGGGTGGTTGGCAGGAAACAAGACAGACCTGTGTTTATAGATAGACATGAAAAAACAAGCATACAGTGTGGGAGAAGCAGCTGGTTGTACTGCCTTGACACTTCCTACCTCCCTCAGTAACATTGCTGGGATTTCTGGGGGCAGAAGAGTCATTTCACCACTAAGGTGAGGTTCTAGAATTGACACAGGTGAGTCTTGGCCTCTGATGTTCCCATTCTTCTGCCAAACCGGGGGCAGGGGTGCATAGCAATCATGCCTCTTCACTTTGGGGAGGCCAGTGTCAAAGAGGAGTGTCAGACCCTTGACCATGCTTTTAGGGATGGAGGTGGCAGTTGGCTCCTCATAGGTGGATGGGTGAGGACTGGCTCAGGACAGAGGATTCGTCTCAGCCTTGTGGACTGTAGACATCAAGAGGAATCTCAGACATCGCTGAGATAAAGGCCCTCCCTCCCTCACGTCCAGTTGGAAGCTGAGCCACAGATGAGGGAGTGGCTTGGATGTTGGAATCCAGGGCTTCTTTTCTCCCCCACCAGGGTTCTTTCCAAGCACCTACTTGCCACCCTGAAAAATCTGGATTTTCTTCCCCAAGTCTGTGTCCCAGTTGAGTTGACTTTCCCCCAAACCACCTCCACTAAATAATAGTCCTCCAAGATGTAGTGTGACTAGCAGATTTAGAGGTCACATAAATTTAGGAAACCCAGCACTACACCCTCTACCAGAGATTCAGAAAACATATTAACTTCATAAACAACTTAGAAAAGTGCTGAAGAATCTGTTTAGCTTTGTTTAACACAGCTTTTCAAGATTTTTTCAACCATGGACTCCTATTTTCACAGAACTTCTCATCCCCCCAATAACTACCATTCCTCCAGACACATTGAACAATTTTAAGTCATCAGAGAAGCCCTTGTTAGGTCCAATGGACAACCGAGACAACAAAAACACATGGATCACCCACCCAGTCACACTCTATTTTCCACCGATCAAAACTATGTATTGATATTTACTGTTTGTTGGAGTGGATACCAGGATACATGGGAGGTAGGAAGGAGCCCATGGCAGAGACAGGGAGAGCTGTCAGTTCGGGCTATGCGGGTCTGGCAAGACTCCTCGAAGGCTGTTGAAATCTCCAGAGACACCCTCTGTATCTATTCCGTCACTAATGGAGAATAACGCCATTCACTTTGTGCCAGGACTTGGGACAGGAATAGTCATTCATGGTCAGTGAAACACTTCGATCTCTTCTTTTGAAAGGCTCCGACAAACTCAAGCAGCTATTAGTGTCTGGGCAGAGGATGGTGACAGGGACAAAAGCCATTGAACAGGTGAATTCTCATCTCCTAAATCCTCTGTGACAGTGGCTGGGGCTGAGGGTAAGAATGTTGTACAAGAGGTTTCTAGCCCCAGAGCTCAAACGAAAAGAGGGAAGCCTTTTCCTCCAGTGTCAATTGCAAAGGGCCTACAGGTGACTGACTAGAACCCTGAAAAAAATGGAATTTTTGAAAAACTATATTATCTTTAACCAGAAATATTTGAAAAGTAAACAATTCTGGAAGATTTACTTTTTATGTAAACATTTAACTGTTTTATTTTTATCTACACTCATTTGTCTTCCATTTAACCTAAGATTTCATTGTTAACATAAAGAAAATCTGCCCTTGAAGGTGGATGGTTTAATTCACCAAGAAAGTTTTTAATGGAATCAAACCTAGTGATTAAAAGTGTAGGCTGTGGAGTGAGAGAGCTGAGGTTTAAATCCCAACCATACAACTCACCAGCCAGCTGAGCTCAGCAAGGTTTTTTATGTCATGTGTCTGAACTTTAGTCCTTTTCACCTCAAAGAGGTCCTCATAGGGTTGTTATGAAGCTGAATTATAATAAATGTCATGTTTATCAAAGTGCCCAGCTCATAATAATTACTCCAAGAGTGGCAGTGGTGATGGTAGGAGCCATAGTTGGAAAAAGTAATTATTAATAATTATTATTAACTAATAATAAAAGAGAGGCACTGGTAGAACCAGTGGGAAACTTACACTGTCTACAAAAGCTGAATATTTGCATAATCTATGGCTCAGCAATCTCATGTATGTGTGTGTACATGTATATGCTACATTTTTATGTACATATATACAACCATCAGAAATGCATACATATTTCACCAAAAGACATATGGTTACAGAGCAGGATCCTGTCTCAAAAAAAATTATTCAAAGGCAGTTTTGAGATTATTAAAATTTCATCTTTGTAAAGTGCTGTAGCAATATCTCACCCATCCAAACATGCAATTACAAGTAGACTTGTTTTTTCATAATCCAGTGGAGAATGCAGAAGGTATAAAGTTTTCTGAGCTGCCAAAGATGATGTCAAACAAAAAAAAAAAATTCATTGCATTAAACTGGAAGCACTTTATACCATGAGACAGCCTATTTGTTACTTCCTTGGCCAATTAACATATACTTCACACATAATTCCAACAAGTTTAGTATCTAATTTCCTTGCTGCAAAGATTAAAAGCAACAAAGAAAAAAAGGACAGAGGTACTCAAAGAAAGGGTAGAGACCTGCAGCCATGGTCACTGGGGCAACAGGAAGGCAAGTACACCCCAGCCCTAAATGGCAGGGAAAAGCCGGATGGTGCTGAAACACACTAACCACCCTAGGAAGTCAACGTAGATTTCAAGATTCCGGTACAAAGAATATTTGCAGGAAAGGTCTGAAAAGACCTTGAAGATAATTACCATGGAATAATTCATAAGCATAATAATAAAGCGAGACATGAGGAAACTGCTGATGTTTTTTTCCCACATTTTCATTCAAAATTATTAAAATAAATTAACAAAATTAAAATGTGCATAGACTCTGGAGAGCGAGAGGGGAGCTTTTACTTTGGGAGGCCCTGACTTGGGGGTAGGGAGACAAGACAGGGGCTTTCTGCTTTGGGACTGTGACTAGGTGGTCTCTGTGCTGTTCTACCTCTCCCTCCTCACAAGTTAGAAGATTCTAGAATAATTTTCCGAAAAATAAACTCTTTTGAAATTTTGTTTTTAGCTTTTTTCTGCAGAGGTAGTCAGTTCTTCTGTTTAAAAAGAAAAAGAAAACAAAGCTTCTGTTTTTACATCCCTGAGAATTTGAAATTTCGTTTAATCTGAATTTCACAATCATTTGAGATTTCAAAAGCCTGAATTCAGAAACCTAGAATTCCAGTTCATGGAATTTTGCTTCTAAAGCCCTGGTCATCATATTCCCAAGGCCTCCTGTTAGGTGAGGGCTTTCATGCTAGACTGGAGGCCCCGTTACTGAGCTGTTTGATTACTTAAGTCAAAGGCTAACGCCTCTCACCCAGCCTCATTGTCCCAGGGCAGTCCTGAAACCACGTGGCCCGGCCTCTTCCCTTCAGGTAAGTGCACGTGGCTCTGAGGTGGCACCAGCTCCCCGCTGTTTCTCAGCAGCCTCACCTTCCGGATTTCAAATACTTAGCAAAAGCACTGTCCTGCAATTTGCTGTTTCTCTGTAACACGAAGGAGCAGATTATGCCTCATGTGGCTGTCACTCTGGTCTAAAGCGAGGAGCAGAATCCACCGAGCTACACATTTGCCCATCACAAGCGAGCACAGGTGTGAGCACCACAGCCCAGGGCACTGCCACTGTCAGGCCCCGGGGAAGCTGGCGACTGTGGCACAGGTGTTCTCCTTCTAGGAACACCCTGCCCCATCCCCGCCTGTCCGTGTCCTACTGAGGCTCCAGGCCTGGCTGATATCCTGCTTCCTTCTCACGGCTTTCTGGGCACAGCTACCTCGGGCAGAAGTGCCCTGTCCTGCAAGGGACTGCATCAGCCCGTGCCCTCCAGCAGGCAGGCAAGAAGTCCTGCTGCTCCGGTTGTCCCGGTGGGGACCAGCACAGGTTCTGACCAAGAAGTGTTTTGTTTTTTCCTTAAAGGCAGGGACAGATGGATCATTTTGGAACATTGGGTGGCCAGGGGTCCCATGTGATGCATGGGTCACAGCAAAGCCATCCAGAGGGAGCCCCAATGCGTAGTCCAAATGTCATGAGGCACAGCAGAAGGAGTATTGGGCTTTGGGCTCAGAAAGAGCTGCAGCCAAGTCCGAACCCTGCTGTTACCAATTTGGATGCATTATCCAATTCATTTGAGCCCCTATTTCCTCACAAAAGAGTTAGGCACAGCCCCTAACTCCGGGGTCATTCTGAGAATAAGCAAAGGAAGTAATCGAGCCCATTACTGCAGGACCAGTCTCTGACTGCAGGGATGTTTTGTTTGACAAGAAAAGGACTTCCAGGATAAAACAAACATCTGGGAACTCCTAAATAGAGAAGAACGCTTTAAAGGAGGAGGAATTCTTTCAGGGGCATTCAGGATCCATTTGTCACAGGTTACTGCCAGTTGGAAGATGGCGGCATCGAGTACGGAGGTTCGAAGGTCTAGCTCTGGACTCAGTCTCAAAATGCTCTTGATAAGAAAAGAAAATATTTTAAATGTATACAGCTTACTTACTAAAATTAATTACATATTGGGAGTGGGCCTAGAGTGAAAAGGACTGGAGAAAATCTCCCTGCCCTCCTGCAAGGCCTCTGATTTCATTAAACACTGTCATGTGGTTGAGAGTCAATCCGGCACCTCCCTGGTCCTCTCTCCCCTAGGAAGAAAGGGGTGTGGGAGGAAAAAGGAGAGCTGGGAGCCAGGAAGAAAGGAAAACAAGGGGGAAGGGGCAGTAATAACTCTTAGTCCTTCTCAGTCTACATCAATCCTCAAAAAACATTTACATACAGGTTGCTTTTGTAAATGAATGGCATGGTTCTGTTTCAAAACAGTAAGTCTAATTTAATGGGAAAAAAAACAAGACATGTAGTTCAATAATATTTTATTGTCAATAGCATAGGAGAAATTCAATATGGAACCTTAGAGCAAGAAAAATCTATTTACAACGAACGGCACAGAAGAGATAGGAAAAGGAATGTCCCAAAATCTTCAGTAAATATATCCTTTGGGTAGTGAATTAATACATGAACGTCTAACATGGATAGCTTATCCAACGAACTTTACAAATTACCAACTCACTGTCTAAAGTAACTAAACCCATAGACTTTGAAAAAATATGTGTCAAGGCAGTGTGAGCACTTTAGTAGCTTGACTTATATTTTCTAAAGATATTAGGTTCCTTTCCTTTTCCCACTATCACATTAGACAAAGACACAAGTTCCTTCAACATTCACAAAACTCTTTTATTGGCTATTGAGAGAGTCCCTGTGCATTTCAAGTCCCTGGCGTCCAACATCCAAAACCTTGTGAGTCAGTTAGAAGCGCCTGCCACCAGTCTAGCACCAATCAAATGACAAGGTGGGACACCTATCAAAAGTGAAAGTCAGTTTTCAGTAAGATCTGACCTTCCCCTGGGGGTCTTGCACTTTAGCTACTAGAAGTCTTTACTTCCTTACCTAACATTCCACAATCTAAAAAGTTGTGCAAAAAAGGATTTTCACAAGCTAGTGGCATACTCATTTGGCAGCAAAATTTGACCATTTGTGGGCTACTTAGAGTCTTTATCCATTTTGTGTAAATAGTCTACATTTTGTTGCAGAGATATATAGGTGTTGATTTATAGGGTACTTTCTCAGATCCTATCAATGGAGTTCCATAACACAAAGTATGTGTGACATATTATCTTTCTAAAATACTAAATATTCAAACTTTGAAAAAACATCTGCCTCCCAGAAACATAAGGAGTTCTGGACGTGCAGTAGCCTGAGCATGTGCCCAAGTTTCCTAGGCGCCAGGGAAGTTTTGTGGGTCCCGTGCACCACAGTTTCTTTAGTCATAAGAATGTCTGGAACATTCTATATCCCAGGGAAGGAAGCCTCTGAGAACAAGATCCTCCAGATCTTCCTTATAGGAATTCTCTTTGTGGAAGATTGTATTTCTGCCAACAACTCTGGATAGTTTGTCAAACAATGAATAAATATTTTTCTCTAAGATGATTTCTTTTCATTAAAAGCACATGTCATTGTCTTTTATGGGGGAAAAAAAGGGAAACGAAAGAATTGGAAAAGAAGAGCCTATTAATGCAAAGGTTACATATGACAAGTAGTGGTTGCTTCCTGATCCAGCAACATTAACAATCTTTTGTATTTAGAAATGGATTCTCTGGATGCAGAATTTACAGAAATCTGCATCCACAGAAAAGTCAGGGGTAGGGGATAGGAACTTAACTTTGCACCATGCCCTTTAAGGAGAACAGAATTTGCCAAAGAACACAATGTTCCGAGTTTTGTTGTGCCTGATGAGGTAAATAAATGGGTGGTCGGCATTGAATTCATCCTTGTGCTGCAGGATTCGGGACCCTGGCACCTCAATGGAATCCCCGCCATCTTCGGTTATTTCTAAGCACACTCTGTGAACAACATTTGATAGGGCCACTCCCTTGGTCTCTGACATTCCAGAGAAATCAGATGTTGTTTCGTTAAAGATATTTTTCAGCCCTAGGTTTTCCAGACTAGCCTTGGGATCAATACTCCTTTCCACCTTAAATTTTGGAATGGAGAGTTTGACTTTGGCATTGGCCATGGTGCTGGGGTTGGTCCACTTTGACAGTGATTCTGAGTTGAGTTGTTTTTCAATCTGAAACATAAAAAGGAGAAGAAATTATTTTTATTTCTTTCTAATTGTAAAATATCTTGCTTAGCTAAAAACATAGTTTTATTACAAGCTCAGTTTCGAAGCAGTCTGGACGGACCATCAAAGATGGCCCAGCAGTTGTGGAAGTCACTGGTTTCTCTTGTAAGATCCACCAGCTTTGCTCTCCTTCCCCTCACCGTACAACGATGCTCCCTTTGCACTGAAATTTATGAGGGCAGGGGTTTCTTATTTTGTTTTAAGTTATAGAGTAGCTTTAGGGAAACAAATGCGTGGATTGTGATGTCACATACACAATAGGGAAAAGAATATAAAATTAGAAAGGTTTTTATATAGATTTCTTGAATGCTTATTATAGTCTCTATGAGAAAATGCAAAATATTCATGTACTAGGTATGGTACCAAATTTAATACCTTAAATTAAAGCTAAAGTTACTCTTTTTAAAAAATGGGAACTCCAACTGTCTCTGAGTCACTCTTTAAGATCACAGGTGGTGAATGCATCCATTTCAGCTGGTTTAAAAATGAGAGATATGCAATGAAGCATAAAATTACTGTGTCATAAAATTCTTCACTGAGAACATCTCAAATTGCTCTTGTCCTTGCAATCTCCACGCTAGTTAGAGGAGAAACACACGTACGACTAAGAATGATAATACCTGGACCTTTACTATCTTGGAGCATTACCCATGTGAACCCTTTAAAAATCAGGGACATACCAAGGTCACAAGCTGAGTTGTGTTGTTTTGTTTTTTACTAGGGGAGGGAACCATTGGATTCTCTTGCTACCCTATTATAATTACTTTTCAATGGATACTGTTTCAAGTTTTGGCCAAATTATTAGGATGGAAAGACTGTCAAAAGTAACTAGAGTTTTTGAGCCAGCAGGTATATTCCTTGTCCATTTTCCATTTACCAAGAAAGAGTGGGAGGAGAGGAAAAAACACATTTATAATTCAAAAAGACCACGGAAAACAAAAAAAAACTTTCCCTCCATTGTATATGTGCTATGGGTTGAACTGGGCCTCTCTACCCCTATGTTGAAGTCCTAACTGAAGTACATCAGAATGTGACATTATTTGGAAATAGGATCATTGCAGATGTAATCAGTAAAGATCATCAGAGGTCATTAGGGTGGGCCCTAACCCAATATTACTGGTGTCCTTGCAAAAAGGGGGAATTTGGCACCAGAGACACACATGCACACAGGGAGAACGCCACGTGAGGATGAAGGCAAGGATCAAGGTGAAGCGTTTACAAGCCGAGGACGTCAAAAATCACCAGCAACCCCCGGCGGCGAGGGCAGAGGCCTGGGACACATTGTCCCACGGAGCCCTCAGAAGAAACCAACCCTGCCCACACCTCGATCTCAGATTTGCAGACTCCAGAACTGTGAGAAAATAAATTTCTGTTGTTTAAGCTACCCAGGTTGTGGCACTTTGTTACGGCAGCCCCAACAAACTGATACAATATGTATTTTTCAACATTCCTTTCTGAGACTCAGAAGATCATTTTCTGTAATTTTATACTTTAAGAAGAAGAAAATTGGCACTTGTTTGAGAGTATTTTAGTAAGTAAGGTAAAATCCAAGACAGCTTAATCATGGCTGAAATATCAAGGCATGAGACGGAGTTAAAAAAGAGAGAGAACAAAAACCAAAGAAGGAACGAGGACAGGAATGATTATTCAGTTAATAAAGTGATGGATAAAACATAATGACAACTAAGGTTAAGATGGGGACTGGGTCAGACTGTCCCCTGGAAAGTAAGCGAGTAACTGAGGCTGGACCAAAAAGACAGCAGTGATCTCCAGCTCTTCAGAGAGCCTCTTCCTTCCTGGACAAGCACTGAGGCCCAGGTTGGGTGGAGCAAGAAGGGAAGCTAGGGAGGGCACCTGCCAGAGAGCAGGCCTCAGGCAGTGGGGCCGAGGGGGAGGGAGTAGGGGGATAGCAAAATTCCATTGGCCAGCAGGATCAGACCACTAGTTTTATGTAAACCTTATGCCTTAATAATCTGTATAAATAAATAATATAATAATTTTACAATATAAAATACTCATATATACTATATATTATAAAGTATAGTATAATAATATAATCTGTATAATACAAAAATTTGAAGCATAATAAAATCTCATATATGTGTGTATATATGTATTAAAACTCCATAAATGTACAACACAAAGAGTGAACCTTAATGTAGACTGTGGACAAAATATATATAATAATAATGTATCAATACTGGCTCATCAATTGTAACAAATGCAAGATACTAATAATAGGGGAAACTGTAGGATTGGGAGGGGAAAAGGAGTATATGGGAACTCTCTGCGCTTTCTGTTCATTTATCTGTAAGGCAAAAACTGCCCTTAAAAAAAAAGCCTACTAATTAAAAAAAGAGAGAGAAAGAGAGGGGCGTGGTTTTGTTCTCAAGACAGTGGACTGGGCAGTACACAGCAATTTGGTGTCTTAGTGCAGAGGAGATGGGGGAGGGGCTCTAGCCTAGAGCTAAGAACATGCCCCCAATCTTCCTGGGCTCAAATTCTAATTCCGCATACTGTGGATGAGTTATGTGACCATGGACTAGTTACCTACGCCACCCCTCTGTGCCTCAATTCTCTCAGTGGTAAATAAGATTATAGTAATAGTCTCTCACTCTTGGACTGCTGTAAGAGTTAAATGAAATAATGCACACAGGCAACTTATCACAGTTCCTGGCACATTGTAAGTGCTGAATAAATGTCGGCTGCTTTTAATAATAAGGAGGAAAGGCCCCAGAAAGGACGATGGAACCCTTGGAGGTTGCTGAGCCAGTGGAGGCAAGGCAGCTCTGTCCACACGTCTCTTTGTCAGGGGGCGCCTTCGCGTAGAACACCTGCCTCCTCCTCACCTTCTCCAAGCCTGTGGACTCGTCCTCCATGTCCTTGGGTAGTAGGATGAGCATGCTGAGATGCTTATTTTGAAAAGGAAGCTCTATGATCTTAGAATTGATACTGTCGATGTTGCCCAAGCAGAACGTGGCCTCCAGATTCATCATTTGCACTGGTTTGGTGTCCGTCTGCAAAAGGAAAAATTTGGACTGCTTACTTTTCAATTGACACAGGCATAAATATATATACACAAAGATAACATACATACACACACTTTATACACACACACACATACACACACACACACATATACATACACACATATATACCCACACACACATACACACACACACATATACATACACACATATATACCCACACACATATACATACACACATATATACCCACACGCATATATATACTCACCTAAACACACACATACATATATACACACATATACACATATACATATACATGCAAACATATGTGTGTCTGTATATAAATTTGCTCTTGTTATAGTGTCAGGTCGTCATGGCTTATGATCCTTCCACTGGGATCCAAACTGTACTGTACTCAAACCACCAGAGACTGCCCTGTGAAGAGTTTATGGCTTCCTTTGAAAAGTGATTCATGTACTTTATAATTCCACATGTTATGCATTACAGGAACCATATACAATACTATATTGCATATATAAAATATTAAAAGTAAGATAATAGGGCTGAAAATACAAGCAAAGTTGAAGTTAGTCTTTATAGATGCCTGTAATTATGAGATCTTTAAAGTATTTCTGGTGGAGCTGACTTGAAAGTAAATTCTAATGCAAACCTACATATCCATTTATATGGCTTTTCCTAATAAAATACTAATTTTTTAAACTCAGCATATAGCTGATATAGCATATCATCAATTTTACTTATCAGCACTGAATATGGGTACAACAATTCTGAAATACAAGTTGAGACATATCTTCTGAAAACAGTATCAAATAAAGACTATTTATCCCAGAAAATACAGAACCGTACATATACATATGTATATGTGGATATATATTTTTGTCAATATAGATACTATACTAAACTTTTAATAATATAACTTCACTAATTTAGCCTAACCCTTAAAGGAGACACTACAGGACATGAGAAAAAGTTTAGTAATGTCACTCAAAAAGTTCAGGGGCTGACCAAAGCAATTTAAAGGATTTTTAAAAAGTAATAGCATCTGCATTCAAAAGAAAGGTGTATCCCCACAAAGTCTTGAATAGCATTTTATTGCTTTATTAAATGAAACACTGAGAGATCAATGACATTTCAAGTCCTTATTAATTCTGTTCACAGAGTCTGAGTTTCCAGGATCTGCTAGAACGTAGCTTTATGATTTAGTAATAAGAATAAAGGAATAGTATACATTCTTCCTCCCTTTTCAAAAGACACCCATTAACACTTTCTTAAATGCAAAAACTACAAATCTTAGTGTGGTGGACACAAAAGTCCATGTTCTACTCACTGACATCTTGCAACATTTCTATGATGTTCTTTTCAGGCTGGTCTTGGGGCCTTGAGAAGAGGCTCCATTAACATGTTTCAGGTTTCATTTAAACACAGTTAGGAATCCTTTGCCAGCCCACCCAAGAATAGAGAGCCAACCACCAATCAAAGGAGCTAACAAGGGCACTCCACAATGGGAAAGGCTGTGTGCACATTGTCAGGGCCACTGGGGCCAACACACCTCCCCAGCTCACAGCAGAGGCTGTATAAAGTCACGTTCCATGTCAGCTCCAGATGAAAGACACACTAAGAAGGTAAAAAGCCATACTTGAAACTCAAAGACCAGATTGTGGCCTGAGAATCTCAGACACTCCTCTCGTGTGCAAGGTCAGCCCTGTTCCTGCAGTCAGCATTGAGAAAACCACTGCCAAGCTCAGGACGAGGGCGTGGAAGGAGGACCTCCTGGCTCCCCAGCACCTGTACCCCCAGCACCCAGGGATATTTTGAGTAGGTAAGAAGCAATAACATTCATTATTATCCTGTCCTGGTGAAAATGCCCAGTGGACTTTGCATAGGAACCCATGGTAGCCCAAAGGCCAAACAGGTTTTGTCTGCTATCATTTAATCAAACTGCCCCTTAGGGATTGATCGATCATTCATTCAACAAATTTGCTGAGCATGTATTAAATGTGCCAGGGATGTGGCCAAGAATTATAGACATTGAGATAAATAAGGCATTGTCCCTGTCCTCAAAAAGGCCATGCACTAGTGGAGATTTAGGTAAGTAAATAGTTAGATTTCACTGTGAAAAGTATAGTTGGGCAAGAGAGTATGAATAAAAAACTCCAAGGAAACAAAGAGAGATTAACGGAAGCCAGCTAACTCAGGTATAGATTGCATCTTGAAGGGCTTTTCCTCCTGGGTTCTAGCATTAAGAAGGTGCTACTGTATTTGGCAAAAACAAAAATCATTGATGCTAGGTATTCTGGGTGCTGGGAGAAACATGAAAAGTAGAACTAATGCAGAGGAACAAAAAGGTGAATAAGCTACCTTCAAGCATTGTGCTAACAGAAGTATTGCTTTAAGTCTGGTTTCTTAATACCAGGCAGATTCCACCAAATGAGACCACATCAGACCGTCATATCAATTCCTGAGTATTCCTAGGTTCTCTAATGAAATGAGTCAAATTTCTAGTCTTCGTTCTTTGGTTTCATTTACAAAAGAAGTACCTTATCTATTTCTATTAATTATTTTTGACATATTTACCTTGATAGTAATAATGAGATTGGCCTGCAAAACAGGCTTTGATTCCTGCCCATAACGACTTCCCAGTGATGCAGATGAGAAGCGAGACTTTTTTTTTTTACAGGCAACAAGTGCCTCAAATCATCTTATAAATTGTAAATTAAAATACCAGAACCATGTACTTCACCATCAGTAGGTAAGAAAATGAGATCATGGAGAAGTTAATCAATCAGGAACAAGATTTATGAATGGTCAAGATTCCATGATAATCCAAAAGCCTCTGATAGGTAGGGTTTGTTTTGTTTTCCTTAATTTTCCTTTCTTGCTAAAGGTCCCAAATATTTGTAGCTATTTTCTAGCTGATCATTCAGCTTTCCCCACTGGGTTATAAGTTCTATAAAGTTTCACTCAGGCCCGTGAAGACATTCTGGAAAGAGTGGAGGACAGTTTCTGAATTATGGTTCTTTTCCTGCCTCTTGTCTCCCAGCTGTTCTCCCAGGAAAGGCACCTCCTGTTCCCTCAGATCCTTCATTGGAATGAAATCCTATGCCCCACCCTGTTGCTATTACTTTTCAGATCTATGGTTGGGATCCTTTTACTACAACCCCACATACCTTGTTGACTCTGAAAGGGCATTCTTTTGTTTCTGATTCAGGAAATTTCTTCATCCACTTTCCAACAAAGTAGGCGGCATTAACCATGAGGATTTTGGTCTGGTCATTCACACTGTTGTCAGCTAAAATGTTCTCAAAGTGGCCTGCAACGATTTTAGAAAAACACAAATAGCAGAGTTATTATTCCAAACTACATCTGATATTCATATGCATATGGTTCACTGAGTGTTTACCACTTGCTAGAGTCACATCATGTAAGGCCTGGTAGCCCAGGCCATCTAATTTTAAAGGACTCTTTGCCCTTCTTCTACCTTGACATGATCAGATTTATCAAAGAGGTCAAGAGAGAAGAATGAAGGAGGGTAGGGAAAAGAAAGGATGAGAAGTAGGAAGGACAGACATCATGTTTAAATGCCTATTCTCTTTCAGGCAGTATAAAAGATATTTGATATATATGATATCATATATTGGCCCCTACTTTACAGATGAGGAAGCAGAGACTCATCAGTGATGTTAAGTTACTTGCTCAAGCCAAGGTGGATTAAGGATTCAAAGCCAGGTCTTTCTCACTACACAGCCTGAGCTCTTAAATGAAAATGTATTGCCACTTGCTTTACGTTTGGCCCTATGCTCAACATTTGCTCATATATTATCTCACTTTTTTCACAACAGTCCTTTAAGGCAGAGATTATTATCCCCACTTTATAGTGAAGTAAACTGAGGATGAGAGAAGCCAAGGGGCTGTCCTAGTTCACTCAGCTGGAAAGCATGTCTGAAGTCCCTCTCCTTCACCCCACAGCTCTCCACCCACTCCCACAATTGCAATCCTTGAAGGCAGGCTGTTTGCCTCAATGTCACCTGAAATCACCATGGGTCTAAAACAAAACTGTTATTATTGCAGAGTTCAAATCCCCAACAGCCAAAATAGTTCAAGGGTGATAATCTCTTAATAAAAAGAACTGCTCATATTTGAATAGAATTTGAGTTTTTTACAAAGCGTTTTCATTTACCTAATCTCCTCTGATTTTCACATCAATGTTCAGGGTCCACTTCACCGGCCTATGACCCTTGTGTGAAAGGCCCTACGCTTGGCTTATTGCTCATCTGTCACCATCTTAAAATTCTTATTAAATAAGGGGCATTTTCATTTTGCACTGAACCACACAAATTACATACGTATCTGGTCTTACCAATGCTATGTGATGTGTTGAATATGTATTAGTGCTACTGAAGAAACTTGAAGAGCAAAACCACAGGAGGCCAGGCGCGGTGGCTCACGCCTGTAATCCTAACACTCTGGGAGGCCGAGGCAGGTGGACTGCTCAAGGTCAGGAGTTCAAGACCAGCCTGAGCAAGAGTGAAACCCCATCTCTACTAAAAATAGAAAGAAAGTAGTTGAACAACTAAAAATATATAGAAAAAATTAGCCGGGCATGGTGGC
>CAUYSK010106699.1:0-29736 GCA_963575035.1 Avahi laniger
CTGACGTCACAGGACTCTAGCCCGGGCAACAGAGCCAGACTTTGTCTCAAAAAAAAAGGGATATTCAAATTTTATGACTCAGTTCTTCCTTTTCTCTGGGAAATCCCAAGAGACAGGGAATAAAATATCAGCTAAAATGCAATCAGATCAGGAGCAAAAGAGAAAAATAAAAACTATAATAATTCATAAAACCACTCAAGGTAGCAGGTTAGCAAAAGGTGATTACCTCAGTAAGTCTGACATGGCAAAGTGATTCAGAGCAATCACATTCAAAACACTCAAAATGCACATATTTTTAAATCTCTTCTACAAATTGATGTGTGAAAAGTGGGACTCCTATAGAAAATGACCACATTTTAGAATTAAAAAAACAAGGAAATTAGCTAGAAGAAGAGATACAGCATCAGTCATTGGCCAAAAAGGACAAGGGTCCTGCTTTAATGTCATGCCTGAAACAACCAAAAATGGTGAAAACATAAGAAAGCAGCAGCTTGTAAGAAAATGGACAATAGGAAATTCAGAATAGGGATTTTTGTGAGATGAAAATAAATAAGCTCTGACCTACTACTGGCCAAGCTTTTTGCCTTGAGAGTGTGTCCAACAGGCAGATTGAACAAAAGTTCTGACTCAGGAAGGCAGAAGCCTGGCAGAGCCCCAGACACCCTGAGCGTAGGGAAACAGAGGCAGCTAGGGCTCTCAGGACAGAGAGCCAGCAAAGAGATGGCTTCGCCCAGAGAGAAGAATGGAGATCTGCAGGGAGTCCTTCCCAAATTTCCAGCTGATAATATATTAGCGCCTACACATGAGGAAACAGCACCCAACAGAGGTATCACCAGTCTTTCGGAAATGGCAGGAGGCTAGTCAATGAATCACATAAAAGATTACAAAAAGATCATTTCCCGAAGATCACTGAGGGCCAGGAACCATTCCTCTTCCAACAAGCCTGCCTGAAATATCTCATAAAACATCAGACATTGTGTAAAGCACACAGAAGGATCTTGTTTCGGGAAGGGATAATCAGCTCTCATCTGAGAATTGTTCCAATTCCGTCTAGTAAATTTTAAATGTAAGATGTAAGTTAAGATTTACGTGAGAACCAATTGCAAAGATGTGGAAACAACCCAAGTGCCCATCAATCCATTAGTGGATTAATAAAATGTGGTATATGTACACCATGGAATACTATTCAGCCACAGTGGTGATCTAGCACCTCTTGTATTATCCTGGATGGAGCTGGAGCCCATTCTACTAAGTGAAGCATCCCAAGAATGGAAAAACAAGCACCACATGGACTCACCATGAAATTGAAACTAATCGATCAACACTTATGTGCATGCATGGAAATAACACTCATCGGAAATCAAGCAGGTGGGAGGGGGAGGGGAGATGGGTAAATTCACACCTAACGGGTACAATGCACACTATCTGGGGAATGGGCACACTTATAACTTTGACTCAAACAGTATGAAAGCAATTTATGTAATCAAAACTTTTGTACCCCCATAATATTCTGAAATTTAAAAAAAAGATTTAATTTGAGATCTTAAAAGGAAGAATCTAACTGTACCCAAGTAATTTAAGTGTGTCCCAGAGCAAATGTCAAGGATATCATTAGGAATACAGACATATCCAGTACCGAATAAAGAGGGAAAACTGCCCATGTCTAGCATCCAATCAAAAGAAATGCATATGATGTAATTAATATGCAGAAATCAATTGTCTTTCTATCTACTAGCTATACGAATCAAAAGTAAATTGAAAACAGATGCATTTTTACCACAACAGCAAACACACAGAATACTTACAGGCAAATTGAACAAAAGTTAATAAAGACCCATGTATAGAAAGCCCAAAATATTGCCAAGAAATATACAACGTGAGTGAGACCCCATCTCTTCGAAAAATAGAAAAAAATATCCAGGAGTGGTAGCATGCACCTATAGTCCCAGCTGCTCCGGAGGCTGAGCCAGGAGTTTGAGGTTACAATGTGGTACAGGCACGCCACTGCACTCCAGCTCTGGTGACAGAATGAGACTTTGTCTCAAAAATAAAAATAAAATAAAAAATAAAAGTCAGAAGACTCAAAATTGTTAATATGTCAATTATCCTCAAATGAATCTAGACATTCAATAACATCGCAATCAAATTCACAGGAGGCTCTTTGGGTGGAAGTTGACAGGCTGCATTTCAAATGCACATGGAAATGCCAAGGGCCTTGACTGCTCCAAACAACTATGAAGAACCATAAAGGTGGATAACACACTTTACCCAATTTTGAGACTTACCTTAAAGCTACCATGATGGAGACACTATGCTATTGTCAACACAGAGACACGTAACCCACCAGGACAGAATACAGGATCCAGACACACACACACACACACACACACACACACACACACACACACACACACATATGCACAACTCATTTCTGGAAAAAAAAGTTTCAAAGGCAATGCAGTGCAGAAAGGATAGTATTATAAACACGCGATGCTAGAACAATCAGATATTTACACGAAGAAAACAGACAAACAAAAAAATCTCAACTGGGCCCAGGTCTTTCACCAACAGATTTTTCTGGGCCAATTTCTCTGGGAGCATCGGGAAGTCCTCAGGAAGCAGCTGATGGGGGAAGCTGTTTCTCTCCTGCCGGGCTTTAAGACGTTCCTGGCTGGCTGTGATCTCCCCTGCAGCCCTGGATCTTTTCCTCGATGATTTCAGGCTCTTCCAGCTGCTGTTTTATGCTGGTCCCACAGCTTAGGTTTTTGAGGATAGGCCCCTGGCCGATACGGCAGACGTTCGACTTGATGGTGACTTCATCGTCCTCCTGCTCGTTCATGCAGCCATCTGGGGCTCGCACCTCGAGATGTGGCTGCCGTGTTCCAGCTGCACAAAGCAGGCTGCAGACTCACCTTCAAAGCCAAACAAGATTGGGATAACATCATACACTCGGCGCACGTCACGTTTCTTAGGGCACGACCCCCTTCCCCCAGAGAATGATGCAGCCAGCAATTTGGTGCAAGGCACGCAGCAGAGGGGTCGGGTGCGGGGCTCAGAGCAGAATTTGGTGCACTGGGAGTGCCGGCAGAGCCAGATACAGGGGTCCTCACAGGGGCTGCACAGCTCCCGCACGTCTTCTTGCACTAGCTGTGAACACAGCGGTTCTGACAGGCGCACTGGGAAGACGGGCACGTGCGAACACACGGCTCCTGGCACTCGCGTGAGCAGGTGAGCCTGCGCTTGCAGGGCGGCCTATAGCACTCACGGACGCGCCCTTTGAAGCAGCTGTGCAGGAGCCCAGGCAAGACGCCTGCAGACCCAGATGCTGCACCCTTGACTGGCGTGTCATGCATGAGGTCTTCCACGTCGCTGAAACCGCCTTTGCAAATCAATAAAAAGGGGTGCAGGATGAGAACTGCGGTGAGGGCCTAGCTAAAAATAAGGCACACGCTTACATAAAAATAATGATAATAAGTAGCCACTGTCGCCCTGTTGGCTTCTCTATAACTGCCACTCTATAGCCACAGAGCTGATGGTCATAAAAATCCTTAGCTTTCTCCATAGATAACATCACCTTTTTCAAACCCAGGAGCAGTTTCTAAGTTATCTTCCAGGTCCCGCATTCCAGGCAGGACCCCCCCAGACCAGCGGCCCATACCGAGGAACTGACTGAACGGGTCTTGTGACCCCCACCCAAGAACCTGGTCAGCAAAGAAGACAATTTCTACAACCCTGTGGTTCTGCCCCGAACCCAGCCAATTATCAGACCCGATTACCTACGCCAAACTGTCTTTACAAACCCTGTCTCCCGAATTCTCGGGAGGCGGACTTGAGAAATCCTTCCTGTCTCCCCACTTAGTGCTATGCGAAACAAACGCTTTCTCTGCCTCGAACCCTGCTGTCTCGGTGTACTGGCTTCCTCTTGGGCAGCGGGCACGTGCACCTGGTTAGGTGGCAACATTAACACACTTCCCCCGTTGGCTGTGCCCACACTTGAGTCTCGCAGTGACCGTTCCTGAGCATAACTGCACGCAGTCCTCACCACAGGGCGGCTGCATTGTACAGAGCGTGAGCTTAGTGAATCTGTCTAAGCGCCAGGCCCTAACTTGCAGACTCACTCTCATTCTACTAATCAGAGGGCCAGAGGCATCATTCATGAACTGCGAATCCTTTCAAGGAACACAACTCCTCTCGCCTTCCTGCCCAGGCAGCCTCCCTGCGGTACCAGCAGCACCTGGCCCAAGTGTGACCCTTCATCCCGACACCCAGTTCTGCAGCTTTGGCCTGGGCAGGTTTAGCTTGCTGGTAGCTTCTGCAGGCTCCAGACCCAAGCCAGAAGCCGGCTCCAGCCTGCTGCCTCCGCACGCGTTTCCTCATCCAGAGTTCCTTCGAACAGACGCTCCGGTACCTCAGGTCCTTCCTAACGTTGGCAAGAAAAACGTTCCTTTCCTATCCAGGCATTTCCTTTTTGTCTGTACTCTGCCCTTGAGCCTATAATGCCAATTCATAAAAATGACTATCACTCTCACTATATACCTTGTACCATGGACAGAATCAACTCAAAAGGACCCATTGGCCTAAATGTACATTTGGATTTATAAACTAAACCTTTAGTCCTTCTAGAAGAAGCATAAGAGAAATCAATGCAATCTGGTCCTAGGACAATATTATTTAGATATGACACCAAACTCATACTGGGAAAAGGACGTGCTTGAAGCTCTGACTCAGGTGGGGCAAAGACAACTTACGTAACCTAAACATTTGCACCCCCGTAATATGCTGAAATAAATAAATAAATAAATAAATAATAAATGAATAAACAGAACTTAAAAATTAAAAATAACCAGATGTTTGTACCCACATAATATTCTGAAATTTAAAAAAAAAACTTAAAAGTTTAAAAATAATAATTAAAAAAATAAAAAATAAAAATATTTGTTCTTCAAAAGGCACCATTAAGAGAATGGATAAGCCACAGACTGAAAGTGTGTGTCATAAAAAGAAATTGCAGTCAGAAAGCAGAGAACTCTCAAAGATGATTAACAGAAAACATACAACCAAGTTTTTCTTTAAAAAAAGCAAAGATTTAAGCAGACACTGCAACAAGGAAGATGTAGGGATGGCATATAAACATATGAAAATATGCATGATTTTATTAGTCATTAGGAGAATGTGATTAAAACCAAAATGTGATTCCAAGACACAACTATTACAATGGATAAAGTTTAAAAGCCCCCACTGTAGCATCTTTGGTAAGGATATGGAACAGCTGGTACTTTGACATATTGCTGGTGGGAACATTAAATAGTCTAACCAACAGAGAGTAGTTTGGCAGTTTCTTATAAAGTTAGATGTACAGCTACCCTAGGATTCAGTCCTTTGCTTCAAGGATTTACTCCAGAGAAATCAAAGAATTTGTGCCCACAAACCATGACATGCAAATGTTCATAGACACCTTATTGATGGTAACCTCTAATGGACAACAATCCAAATATCCATCAGAAAGAAAATGGATAAGCAAAGGACTGTGTAATCATAAAATGGAATACTGTTTAGCAATGGGAAGGAATGAATTATTGATACATGCAAAAATATGGATGGGTCTTAAAATAATTATGCCGAGTGACAAATACATCAGATTGAAAAGAAAGGGAGTGAACAAATACTGTGTGATTCCATTTCTATAAAATTGGGGGAGCTATAAACAAATCTATAGAGACAGAAAACACATCACTGTTTGCCTGGGGAAAGGGGTTGATAAAATGAGGAGCAAAGAACACGAGAACACATTCGGAGTTGGGTATGTTTATAATCTTGCTTATAACGATGCTTTCTCACATGCATAAATTAATCATAGCTGCCCTATACCAACTGCATCTCAATAAACCTTCCAATGTATTAAAGTATTGAGTCATATTAATTGATTTTTGAATGCACAGCAAATGTTACATTATAGGATAAAATCTTCTGTGTGACCGTGTGTTGTATTTTTATCTCATCTCTTGTATTTCTTTAATTTCTTTGCCTCCTTTGGATTATTCATGTACTTTTCAGATTATCAATCTACCATATGTTTCTCTCTTCTTGTTTCAATGGTTCTCAAATCTGTAAAGATCTGTAAATATTAGATCTGTAAATATTTTCTATAGTTTTAATAAAAAGAGGGGTCTGAGAAATCTCTGGGTTTAAGTATTCATAACTGTTAAGCACAAATGGGATTCAGGATTTTAGAAACTGAACTATTTTCTAATTCAGTTAAACATGCAAAAGTGAAGCAGAAAACAAATAAGAGATTGAGAGGTTGAAACGAGAAAGGAAAATGCTAGAAACAAGGAAGTTAAAAATTATCCTATCAAAAGCACATTAGAATGCTCTTGGGAAAAATACTAAGACATTAACATGTATAGTAAGTGTTCGCCATTGTTCAGCAAGTGCCAAAACAGAGACTTAAGGGGAAAAAAAGGCCAAGCCTTGTTAATATTAAATATATTCAATGGTCGAAGCATGTTCCTGTGTTTTGTCCATTAATTTTATAAAGATTGCATTATCCCTGCCTGACACGAGTGTTGCACAATTCTTTCTGCCACGGCCTTGTGAAGCAGTGCAGATTTGGGGAAAGCCAAGAAACCATTCACACTCTTTGATCTGGAAGAGCATCCGCAGAACAACCTGTAGCAAAAAGGTGTTCATGGTAGCATTTCTCATTATGTTGGAATGTTGCAAATAGTCTAATTCTTGCCTGCTCTTAAAAACAATACTCAGGTTAGCTTTGGACATTATGAATAACAGGAATCTGTTTCTATGATCACATGGGGAATGACATATATTGAGTGAAATATAGTATAGAAAAATGAAAACATGTTCAAGTTGTGTAAGTTCAGACCCTAAAAATATAGATGACAGAGAGATAATTAGAGAAAATAATTTGCAAAGTAAATTTATTTTTAAATTTTCTAGTCCAAGATTATATTATTGTTATAACTAAAATAAGCAAACACATCCATGCAAACACCTTCAAAACCACTGGACATGAAAATGAATCAAATACAAATGAAATTTCTGAGTGTGTGCAAATATGAGGAAGTGGAGCTAAACAAAAACAGATCACAGCTTAACAGGGAAATATTGATCTTTAAAACTGGGTATGAGACATGACCATGAGAATGCTTTTCTTGATGCCTTTGATAAATCAGCTGAAAGAGCTGTGCCTGTTCTAACAGGAAATATCCAGGTGTGACAGCTTCTTCCCAAGGCTTATTTTGTGCAAGACCATGTTCATGGTCAATATCTAGCTCAGATTTAAAAGAAAGAAGAATACAGGTTTTTAAAAATCATTTTGTCTTTAACTTTCTGAGGCTCTGGGTGCTCAGATTTTGAACAGTATGGCTTATGGAAGTGGGCTGAGAAATGCATAGGATTGGCGGTGAGGTCACTCCCGTGATATCTTCCAAAAAGCAGGAAAATATGAGACTTTCATTTTTTATTTAATTTCAGAATATTACAGGGGGAACAAACAATTTGGTTGCATAAATTGCTTTTGTGCCTTTTGAGTCTAAGTTGTAAGTGTGCCCATCCCCCAGACAGGGTGCATTGTACCCGCTAGGTGTGAATTTACCCACCCCCTCCTCCCCCCACCTGCTCGATTTCTGTTGAGTTTTACTTCCATATGTGCACATTGGTGAACTAAAACTTTTTGTATGTGAGAGTTTCTGAATGAGACTAGAGGGCATTTTGGAGCGACAGAGCGTCTGTTGGTACGTTGTGCGTTAATGCGTGTGGGAGAGGGTGGGTGGGCGAGTGGGTAGCAGGTGACCAGCAGAGATGACAGTGCAGGTTCTGAGGCTGAGCTGAAAACAGTACTCACAAATTCCATGTAAGAAAAATAAGCAACGCTCGTCTCTTGCTGTCCTGCTAGCTCTTTCTCTCTTTTCTTCTTTTGACTTCTTACGGAGCCAGTGTTCTTCCCAAAGGACGTAAGCATCTTTATGTTTTAGAGATTTCCCTCCCAGTGCCCTAAAAGCCATCAAAGCCAATGAATGAATCAGGAATTCCTCTCCCAGCTGAGCCTTCCTTGTTCCCTGGTGGTCGGCATCTGGCAACCCAGCTCGAATATCCACTGCTGATGTCTTAGTGGTTATGTCGACAAATCACAAATTCATTCTCTTTCTCCTACGTCCACTCATGCTTGCCAACCACGGGTGTCAGCTTTAAGCTTGCTGCAGCCCCGCGAAGGGCACACAAAAGCAGGTGACGTTATGAACTGGCCACTCACAACTAGCCAAGGCTGGGCCCTTCTGTGGTTTTCAGTATCACATTTCTGTGCTGCTCAGAACAGAGCCCCGTCACTGCTTTCTGCTGTCTCGCCAGCTCTTTGAGCAGCTCGTGTCTCCTCAAAACCTTCCACTGACACCGTCTATTCCAGAGCGTTAAACGTGGTTCATGCTCCTCTGTCTTCTCACCGAAGAATTCCCCGTGTCCGAGTCATTTCAGACGTGGGATTACTTGGATTAAATGCATCTACGGCAGGAATGAGGGACACTCTCCTTACTCCAATGCTCCCAAAATATTGTATTCACCTAAAGTATCTTTAGTCGGTTGGCTTTCACATACAGGCATGTAGCATTTGGGCATGACGAGATCTCCCTTGAATCCTACGGCTTCACTGGTATAACCGTCATCTAAGTGCAGGTCTCTGAAAAGCGAGAAGGAGAATGGGTGTTATGAGATTGAGACAAACTTCCTTTCTCACACAAGATGCCTGTCAGGGGTCTGGTGACACTTTCTTAAAGAGCAGTCAATGAACAATTGACGTGGGAGCAGGAGAGGGCAGTATTTAGTAATTCCCACTGCCTTAAGCTATGGTTTTCCTAAAATTATAATGTCTCAATGGCTGGAATACCTCTATAATAGCCAATCTGCACATTCTGGGAATATTTAGATTTTTCCTTCCAAAGATTCAGAATGGCTTCACTGATTTTAAGAGGAGTTTCCTGTGAGGGCGACAAAGATAAAGAAAATTCATATCCTAACTTGTCTAGGCAAGTTCCCATTTAAAATATTGTCTACCTGTTGCCTCCAGAATGGGATGCATACATTTCAAATATCATATATGGTACCATTTTTTACTATGATTTTTAAATCTAAGCAGTAATGCTTTCCCCAAGTTCAGCTGTCATTTCTCCAAACATGGTTGCAGTAAGTCCACTGGGTACCATGCATCACGGACCTTTGGATCTCTTTCACAATCCTCTACAGCTTTTAGAATCCTCTGAGCAATGTGCCATATTCACAAAAATGAGTTTTCTATGCAGATGATATCAGATGGGAAGAAAGACTTCATCTTAGGAAAGGGACGATGATGTGTCTGAATATTTGCTATTTATGTACGTGAAAAGACTGTTCTGTACACTTTATATCTCAAAAAAGGGATGCCATAAAAGGCAACTGCATTCAAACTGGATTATTAACAAGATTAAACTCAAACCAAATAAAAATCCACAATATGTATTGTGCCTGTCAATACATCCCCATCATTCAGCAGAATGCTTCACAAATAGCTAACCACGTCCACGCATTTTCGTATGGAGAAAAGATTACAATAAACTTATGAATTGCTCAATTACATGAAAGCCACATCACTTCTCAGGAGCAAAACTGTAAAGTGTTATTTTTATACCAGAAGCCACTTTAAGTAATCAATTTAAAGAGCTAAGCAGATCAACATGATTAGGATATTGAGCTAAACTACGATTTGTGTGACCTGACCTATAACCTAATAATCAAAGATTCCGAGCAAGTTCATTTCCACAAACACAGAGTCAGATGTCGGTCATCAAACTTAAGATGAAACTGTGAACTGTCAATTTGAGTGACAGGCATTTAGGCTTTGAAAAGAGAAGCATAAAGATGGTCCTATTGACATAAATTCCTATATCTTTCATCATAACAAAACCAAGTTACCAATTTTTGAGACATTTTTAAAACATTTTCTTGGTCATTTTTACTTTTAATAATTCAGATATTTAAAATGTTCCTTATAAGAAAGTCTAAGAGTCATTTTCTGCATACATCAATGCATGGAGAGAAACCTAGCAAATAAATTGTCTCCAAACATCAATGCTAAATAACAACTTCTTTTGTTTTTAGCATTCTTTTTTTTTATTTATGCATATTATGGGGGTATAAATGTTTAGGTTACATTGCCCTCCCCCCCCACCCCGCCAAGTCAGCGCTTCATGCGTGTCCATCCCCCAGATGATGCGCGTTGCACTCATTATGTATGCATATGCTCATCGGCTCCTCCCCACTCCCGTCTGCCGAGGCCGGATAACAAGTCATGCAATGGGCTCAGAGATAAGATCCCAAGAGACAGCTGATGTGGTTCTGAGCCAAGTACAATATGGTGAAAGAAAAGTTATCTGGGGGCTGAATTACATCCATTCACTTTTCCAAGTCAAACTCTGGACCTTAAAGTCCGCAAGGAGATAGTGGATCTCAAATTTTAATTTCACAAAAGCTCCCTCATAAAGTCATTTAACGTACATGGCACCATTTTAAACAATCACCCCCAGGAATATGTCAATTTAAGACAAGTCACATGTGTATGGACAATATTTTTTAAGACTATTTATATGAATAAGAAAGAGAGAGAAAGAGGGAGGGGGAGAGAGAGCGATGAAATTTTAAACCAGCTACTTTAAAAAATATTAAACTAAAACTATGATGGATAAAAATGATAAGTGGTTGGTAATAATTAGTTTTCTACCTCACAGAAGGCAGGATGGATTACATGTACATCACACAGCTTGTAAAAGGGCTATTCCACGTGCCCTTTGGTAAAAGTCAGTTTATCAAATGAATATTAAATAGAAAGTAGATGAGAATTTTGTTTGAGTAATATATTAATCGATTATGTTAGGAGAACAAGACGTCCTCTCTATAATTAACTCATGACTTAACAGAAAAGCACATCTATGGGAGCATCGATGTGCTCCCTCTAATTTTTAATAATTACTTTTTTCCCTAAAGTTGTGTCTCTTTCCTTATTTTCGAAGAGATAAGTTATCTTGCATAATGGAAAGGTGGTTAAATTTTTTTCCCCACAAATCTCCACTTGATGAATAATGGAGTAGGTTTCTGGGAAAACCGACTGAGTGAATGAATTGAGAAAATACAAGTTTATTTTACTTCATTCTGAAGTGATGTTGGCACTTCAGGAACTGCCCCACGTCACTGCAGATAGCCTCTGATCGGGAAGCAGTTTGTTGATTTTCAGATGACTAACACTTATTTGAAATGTATGAAAAAATAGCCAGTGAGATCTGGACGATATGTCCACTTTTTTTTTTCTGTGAAATGTGATACTTTCTCTTGAACATCAAGTCCATGGAACACACAAATTAAGTTAGTTCTGAAATACGAAGTTAGACCCTGGAAACCAATAACCAGACTATTGGCTGCCCCGGCACCCTGGCTTATAAAGGTTTAATAAATGCCTTCCAGGGCCCACTTAGTAATACTTTATTGAGTTTTAGGGAAAAAGATAGCCATCATTTTTTTTTAACTCTGCTTTAAACTGACGAATACAGAAATAATAAAACATACAGTATGATAATGCCACCACATTTAACTTATCTTGCATGAAAAGGTCATCTTCTGAAAATATTTGCTGGATTCAAATGAAGTCTCTAGATATATACAAGATGGATATTTCAAAATCGACTATAAAAAAAAAAACAGTACCATTTCTCAGATAAAGAAAATCATGATCTTAGTGCAACTGTGCTCCCATATACATTTTAAAAATTGCAATAATTCTTTGAATGCCCCACTAGATAATGGCTGGAAAATACATTTTAAAATAAGTATTCTTACATTTAGAATTATGTCACAATATTGAAAAATATCAATGCTATGCTATTTATTTATTTATTTACTGAGACAGAGTCTCACTCTCTTGCCTGGGCTCTAGTGCTGTGGCGTCAGCCTAGCTCACAGCAACCTCAAACTCCTGGGCTCAAGCGATCCTCCTGCCTCAGCCTCCTGACTTGCCGGGACTACAGTCCTGTGCCACCATGCCCGGCTAATTTTTTCTATATATATTTTTAGTTTTCCAGCTAATTTCTATTTTTTTTTTTTTTTTTTTTTTTAGTGGAGATGGGATCTCGCTGTTGCTCAGGCTGGTCTCGAACTCCTGAACTCAAAGGATCCAACCGCCTCAGCCTCCCAGAGAGCTGGGATTACAGGCGTGAGCCACCATGCCTGGCCAGTGCTATGCCTTTTAGAAGCTGAATTCATTGTTTTATTTCTGCTGTCCTTAACAGCAGTGTTGTTCAATAGAAAATCCAGCAATGATGGAAATACTCCATGTCTGAGCTGTATGATATAGTAACCACAGACCACACATGGCTCTTGAACAACAAATATGCAGCTAATGCGTAGAAGGGACTGGATTTTTAGTTTAATTTAATTTAATGCATTAAATTTGATTAACTCCATGTGACTAGTGGCCACCGTTTTGGCCACGGTAGGTCAAATCCTTGCAGCTGCGTCAACTTCATCTCAGAGCTCATTAGAAACACAGATTCTATGCACTTCACCCTGCAAAAATCGAGGCAGGGTTTCTACTTTAATAAGCTCCCGAGATGATGCATATGTATGTTACAGTTAGAGAAGCTCTCACCTAGAGATTGTAGGAAAAGCAAATCGTCAGTGTCCACATTTATGTCAGAGAAGAGCTAGTCAAAAGTTGAATTTTGTGCATAAAATTTATAAAATCACATGCAAATAAAAGGCTGTAAACATTCTTTAAAAACATCTCTATGGATTTCAATGCTTGCTGCAAATATTCTATGTACATATAGGATTTTTTCCGGAATTTTATGTACCTTTTGGACTTACTTTCTTTTGATCTCCTTGGTCGTAACTTTGAAAGTCACTTGTATTCCATCTTAACCACAGCACTTTTGGGCATAATGTGCTGTTTTATTAAAAAGTATTTGAAGAAATCTTTTAAGACTGTAATGAGACAATGTAACTTTTCTTTGACGTGAGACCCCAAATGCTGATGCTGTCGGAGATTAAAGAATGCATTGTCACATTTGCTCTATTGTGATAATTGTGCTTTGCTTTTAAACCCATACATCTATGTTGGCTGAAATGATTCTGTTTAAAGCAAACCTAAGTTTTAACTGACGACGCTACTGGCTTAAGCAGACACACTTATGAATGTGTCCCACACTAACCATGGAACGAGACATCTACACTTTAATCTCTGTGCTGGGTGGGAAGGACTTAATAGTTGGATAATCATCTCAGTTCACATAGCCTCTTTTAAAGAAAAAGCAAAATACATATGAAAAGATAGTATCCGATGTCAATTTATAAAAGAGGTATATTCTTCAACACATAGATTTTTAATATGCACACACTCTCTGCTTAGATCAAGAATAATGGTGAAGGAAATTTTTCTATAAAGGGTCTACATAAGTAAGTATTTTAGACTTTGAGGCCCATAGGGTCTCTATTGTAACTGCTCATTATCACTATTTTAAATCTCATGCAAGCTCAGGCAACAGGAAAAAAATTGAGCAAGGTTGCGTTCCATTTGGATGTCGTTTACAAAACCAGATGTCAGGCTGGACTTGCCCCAGGCAATCATTTGCTATTGACCCCTTGCTTTAAGGGTATGTATTAACACATATATACATATATATATTCCTCCTCTTTCTTAGTAGCACTCATTTTCCTCAAACTCCAGAATGGAAACAGGGTGTTTCCTGCCCTTGGTGATCATGGCTACTTTCTTACAAGAAAGCTGTTAGAGATCAAACAACTCCTCAAAGATGCCACTATCCTCTTCCAACTCTTCAAGGACAATGGAACAGTCAACTTCACTGCAGTTGATCCTGCTATAATTATCTGGGCATCTATCTGCTGGGATACTGCCACAGCATTGCCAGGTAGTACTTTGCCAACAAAGACCCTGTACCCTTAAAGCTTAGGACAGTGGTGACAGAAACACACAGAGAGAGAATTAATCATGTCTTATTTTCGGTAATCTCATGCTTTCACATCTGAGGTTCTGCACACCCTAGAGGGACTGGCCCCTCCCAAGGCTATCCAGATCCTGGAAAAAGTAAACAACTGTCCACAAGCAGACTTTTCTTTTTTCGTTATTTTTCTTATTTTTCTTAATTAATTATAAGAAATTATTCAATTTATTTAATATAAATAATTATTTAATAATAAATTTAATATAAATAATTAATAATTTATTGTTTGTTTTATATTCTTGTTTTCCAGAATATTATTGGGGTACAAATGTTTTGGTTACATAAATTGCTTTTGTACTATTTGAGTCAAAGTTATAAGAGTGCCCATCCCCCAGATAGTGTGCACTGTACCTGTTAGATGTGAATTTACCCATCCCCTCTTCCCCCACCTGTTTGATTTCCGATGAGTTTTATTTCCATATGTGCACATAATTATTGTTCAATTCATTTCAGTTTAATGATCAGTACATGTGGTGCTTGTTTTTCCATTCTTGGGATATTTCTCTTAGTAGAATGGACTCCAGTTCCATCCAGGGTAACACAAGAGGTGCTAGATCACCGTTGTTTTTTGTGTCTGAGCAATATTCCATGGTGTACATATACCACATTTTCTTAATCCACTCATGGACCGATGGGCACTTGGGTTGTTTCCACCAGACTTTTCAAATAGAAACCAGCTAGTCAAAAGCCTACACCTCCAACCAACTCCTCTATGGGGCTCTCACAGTCTGGGCCCCTTTCTACCTGCTCTAAGCACCCTACAGCCAGTACCAGACATAGGGACAGCCCCTGTGTCCCAGAGCCTGCCAGAATTATTCAAAGTAGCCATTCCCAAGCCTGCGTGCTCTGTCTCACCCATTCCTTCCATAGAAACCGTGGTAAAGGCTCTTGTCCGAAATAATTTCATGTCCCTTTCCCTCCTGGTGGACCTGCACATCCTGCATGAACCTCCCATGGCATGGCACACCCCCGCCGCTTGGGAACTGTGAGTAGCAAACTGCATTTTTAGTGACAGCTGTCTCCTGATCTGTTGGCTGTACTGCATCTCAAATGTTCTATTAATGCGCTGTATTTTAGAATAATACACAGATTGAGCATCCATAACCCAGATATCCAAAATCCAAAATGCTCCAAAATATGAAACGCTTTGAGTGCCAACCTGACAAAGAAAATGTTCATTGGAGCATCTCAGGTTTTGGATTTGGGCATTAGGTAAGCTCAACTGGTCAGCATAATGTAAATATTACAAAATCTGAAAGAAATCCAAAATCCAAAACACTTCTAGTCCCAAGCATTTTTGATAAGGAATGCTCAATGTGTATACATCAAATATATTTGTTATATGTTATATATTTATATGGTATTTTTTATGTTTATATAGTATATACTATATATTATAATATGTAAGGATATTATAACTAAGTATTATACCTATACTTAAGTATTATATAAAATACTATAAATATAGGTGTGTATATAATTTATGTATTATGTATTTTATATATAATCAGCACATTGGGATACTGTAATATCTAAAACCAAATTTTATACAGCTGTGTATTTGTATGTGTGCACACATATATTACAAATTAATGAACACCAGTCCTTCACTTTAATACATATGCATTGATCAAAACGTGCACTGATGCACTAGCCACTGTTACTTTACTCAAAGGTTCTTTATTCTTATATATTTGTTAAAATTAGTGAGATATGGGCCTTTAAACATTAAGACTACTGCTCCATAATGACCATATTCATGGAGATTAGATCCTCCATTTTGAAGCCAAATAAAAATGAAAATGATCACGGAGAACATTCAATGGAACTAATCAATAAAACCTTTTACCTTGGCGGCTTAAGCTATGGTGAATATTAAGTGTTTGAACTGCTTTGAAAACCCAGGTCATCTGCAGCATGACTGTAGTTCCCTACAGGGATTTGCAACAACAGCTTCTCGTTATAGGAACATGTATCATCAGGGAGTGATCAAAGAACAAACCTAGAATCAACTTCACACCCAGGGATGGAGTCTCAATGGTGTGTCCTGACTGCCCAAGTCAATAAGTGTATTGTGGATTTATTTTTCTTGATTTGATCTTTTTATGATTTCTTTCCACACAACTTTTAGTGTATGCACATATTCTCAAATCTTTGATAAAACAGAATTTCCTAAAGTAGCCATTTTGCTTTGTAGATTCATACTTTCTTTCGATGGGACCACTGAAATTTTAGATTCAAGAATCTTCTCAGCTATGACTGAAAACAAAAAATTTAAACCTGAAAGCAAACCAGGGTGTTTCGAAAGCCATTGTCTCACTCTGTAGTTCTACTATCACCATCTGCTTATGTTATTTTTTTAGTCAAGTTTTTGTGTTTTCTTGATTTTTGTTTCCTTTCCCTCTCTTTTATGTTTTCAACAATATTTTCCAGTGCGATAAACCTCTGGATGTGTGTTAATGGCTGAAAAGTTAAACAGCTTTGCCTCACTGAGAACTAGGAAGAAAATAGACCAGCTAATTTGGAATATAGACCAAATGAAGTCTATAAAATAACATCCGGGTTTTATACTGAACTCTACTGACTTAGGTAGAGAGGAATATTCTTTTCTCAGCAAATGATAAAAAAAAAAACCAAAACAAAAAAAAACCAGGTATCTTTCATCCTGGGATAAGGTAAAATCTAAAACCAACTTCAACATCTTCTTCATCCTCCTTTGCCAACACTATGTGTGTAGGCATCCACAAAACATGCAAATAAAAGCACGCCAGTGTATTAGGCTCTCTGGGAGAAAAATAGTGGTCATGATTTGCACAACACTATCATATAAATATAGAGGTTTGTTTTGCAATTCAGAGGATATAGGTCAGGCAACTGAGAGCTCCCATTACTAACAAGGACAGGAAAATGGTTTTTGAGCCAATAAATGAACAGGCATTGAACCCCAGTGATAGTAAGTATGTGTGTATATGAGAAATTAAAATTTTGTATTTGCTTATAGACAGATATATTAAAATCAGGGAAAACATAAACTCATGAAATTCCTATGGCAAATAAAAACGTATGCATCCCTTCTGATGGTTGAGGATGGCCTTTTGTTTTATAAATTAGAAGGTGTTTTCTCAGAGACTCTCCGTGGAGTTCACATGAGAAGCCCGCAGGAAGGAGGGGTAGAGATTCACGCCCTTCCTTCCCATGAACCAGGAGGAAAACTACCAGGTTCTTCATGCTCTTTCACTATTCCCTTTTGACCCTCTGTCTTGACAGTTAGTGAGGAAACAGGGAAAAGAAATCAGAGTTGGAAATAAGAAAAGACAGGGGAAGAATGAGAAAGTGAAAACTCAGGACAAAGTTTCAAGCATGAGATACAAGGACGGGAGGACAAAACTCGAGCGATGGCCGTGTTCGGGTTCTGTGGCTGCCGTAACAAGCTGCCACCACCAGGGTGGCTTAGAACAACAGAAATGCATTCTCTCGCGGCGCTGGAACGCAGACGTTTGAAATCAAGGCGTTGGCAGGCGCAGTCCCTCTGAGAATGTGGGGAGCACCTGTCCTGTGCACCTCTCCTGGCCACTGTGGTTTCCTGCAGTCTCTGGTGCTCCTTGGCTTCCAGGTGCAGCACTCCAACCTCTGCCTCTGTCTACACTCGGCGTTCTCCCTGTGTCCGACGTTGCCGTTGCTGTGTGTCTGTTTTGTGTCACTGTGCCTCTTCTCTTTTTATAAGGACATTCATCCTACCGGATTAAGGGTGCATGCCTCTCCACAATGACCACCCCTTCACCTGCATCCTATTTCCAAATAAGGTCACAGTCACAGTTACCAGGATGAAGGATGGCAACATGTCTTTTAGGTGGACACAATGTAACCCACAACACAGACAAAGTTTAAAAAAAAAATTAACAGTAGCAAGATAGACATGGAGACACTAAGAGGCGGGATTTTTGCACATAGAAAGTTACATTCTCATTGGAAGGATTGTAGAAAAACTCAGAAATCCACCATATATAACATCAAACAGACAAACAAAAAGAAAGGAATTGCATCCTCACTCCTTGGATGGTAAAATGTCTTTGTGATCTTTTGAATTATTGTACTAAAACATTTAAAACGGCATTGGTTTCTCCTCATCATACTTCTTTCCATTTTTCTATGCCGCTTGTTGTACAAGATTAATCTGAGACCCAGAGTTGCCTAAACATGGCACAGGCACCTGCTATGTCATTTGAGTTAGTGTCTTCAGCCCTAAACTGCAATATTGTGCATTGGATGCTGAGTGGACAGAAACAAGTGTCTGTTAGGATTTGAAAAGCTCATCAGTTTAGCACAGGAATGACATTTACACCTGTTGGGAAGGGAAAAGGACTGTGTCCAATAAGGCAGAAATTTTCACTGTACCCCTCTGAACTTATGAAGATATTAAGCTTAGATCTCAGCCCTGTATAAAATACACAGTTGATTAGGACTCGGGTAGGATCACTAGGCACATTTGTTAATTTAAAGGAAGCAAAAACTGTAAAGAAAGAAAGAGATCAGAGACCTGGATATTTCTTTGAAGATCTGAGCAAATGTGCACAGACAGGTATATAGCTGTAAATCTTGACCAGAGAAAGTCCGGTAACCGCAAATATAGGGCAACTTACAGAGAGCTGATGATTTGGAGAACGTTTTCCCCTGTATTCCAAAGCTTCCAGTCCAAGAAACTGGACAGTTTCCTCTATATATCCCAGAGTTTTTTGTTTGCTTGTTTGTTTAAGTCAAATGATTCAGGCAGTGAAAGTTTCACAGTTGCAACAACGGTAGCCAGCCAAGCATCTCCTCACCACATCGCCAGGGACGTAATCCTGTCTCTGAGGACAGTCCACTAACCTACATTTCACGTTTCTAAGCTTTCCAATTCAGCAACCCCTCCGATAACAGCAGAACCGATAGCCATGGGAGGGTGAATCGATTCTGATAAAATAAAAACACTTGCGCTACTGCAGTCCTTATCTACCACTTCACAACAGCTTCTGAATTTGTGGACATTTTCAGTAAAAGTCATTCTGTGTCCAGTTCTGCAATAAAAGACAAGATGCGGCAAAGAGAGAGACAAAAGTGCTGGAAGGCTGATGATCCAAATCTTCATCCAGAAATGGAGGTTGAATTGGATGTGAAGCAAAAGGAGAAATGTTTAGGACGCTGATGTCAAAGGAGTCCAAGGATGAAATGACAAGTCTCCTAATTCTAAGTTCTATTGATGTTTGTAATAATTGTGCGTTTTTTTAATGGTAGATAGATCATTTTCTGTTCTGAATATCTTTGAGCAGGAATGAGAAGATGGAGTTATGCAATGAGGTTGAAAAAGGCATTCAAGAATAACCAATGTTAGAGCAGAAAAAAGAGTTTTTTTTTTTTTACTGAAATCGGTACTTTAATAAGAAAAATAGATCTGGGATCTGGAATTAGATCTATTTACCTTTGTTTTTGCTAACCCATTTGGGATGCAGAGATCAACACTGGCACTGGGCTACTCTAGCCACAGTGGGTCTTTGAAAAACTCTGAGGAGTTTTGAAACAAGCTTACAGGGAACAAGATATCAAAGCGAAATCCGCATTTTAAGATTTCTTTTGTGTAATCATGTCATGGTCTCAGTTTTACAGAATGGAATTTTATATTTCACGGCAGTTTGCCTATTTTAACAAAAACGTGGATGAAGTGGCAGATGTTTGACAGTGTGTAAATATCACTGTGCAAGCATCACCCGAACCGAAAGCAGTGGCTCCGACATTCAAATCCAAGAGCGTCGAACAAAGAAGAAAATCCAGGCACAAATTAATGTTCACGTCTTTTGACAATCAGTATGTGTTCCTCTTGGTTTAGTTTTTTGTGATATTAAATAAGTCTTTGAATTTTCAGGGCATAAAATACAAAAAGGTAGCCTCAAAGAACAAGCGCATGCAAATTCCAGAGGCGGTGGATGTTCTGTGCTTGCAAAGGAAATAAAATAGATCTTTTGTTCCTGCCAAGGAAATGAAAAATCAATAAATGAAATGAGAATTTCAGTTATCCATAAATGGCTTGTGAGTCATTTGATAGCTTGGGAGGTTTAATTTTATACAATAATAATATTATATTACATATTGAAATTTTATGTATTTTGAGTCTTGATAATGAGGTACTACCTGGTATCTACACAAATAATGGATCCCAGACAATAATCATGCTATTTTAATTTAATAGAGAACTAATTATTTCTCTTTAAGTTGGTCTCTGGATTGGGAACAAGGCAAAAGCATGTCTTCACGCTATTTTGCGCAAAGATCTGGGCATTGCATAGCATAGGCTGTGCTTTCTCTTCCATAAGAACTCGAATAATTTATATTAGCCTGTGAACGTCAATGATGCCAAACTGAAAGCAAAGAGATTTGTACAATATATTAATTTTAAAAAATAGATTGCACTTGAAGTCTAGAGAAGTTCCTTTTCCTTGGAGACTCACAATTTCTTTAATTCTTATAAGATGTGATTCACCATCAGGGTATTTTAGGGTGGATCAAATATATTAGTAAGTAAATGAGAGAGATAAAGAAAGAGGAAAGAAAAGGAGGAGGAGGAGGAAGAAGAGGAGAAGTAGGAAGGAAGGAAGGAGGGACGGAGGGAGGAAGAGAGGGAGAAAGAAAGGGAGGAAGGAAGAGAAGGAAGGAAGGAAGGAAGGAAGGAAGAAAGGAAGGAGGAAGGAAGGAGAAAGGCAGGAAGGCGGAAGGGAAGGAACGTTTGCCTATAGTCTTTGAAAAGATAATCCTACTTTCTAAAGAAAAAATTGATTCGTCTAGGAAAACTCATATGCTGATATCCTACCTCCAACTCTCTGGTACAACTTGAAATTCAAATATCTCCCCACCTCATTTAACTACTTTTCCCTTGTTTTCACCTCCAGCTTTTACTTACTAATTGTCCCTCATTAAGGAGGCCCTGACTCAATTTCAAGTCTACCCATTGGATCTGATGACGTCTGGCATGGTGTATTTAACCCCTGTTGCATTTCACAGAGACACCGTCTGCTCTCCTGCCAGCCACAGCCCCTGCCCTGACTTCTAGAAGTTCGTTCAGTTCATACTCCAGTAACCTCTGAAATGTCCCTAACTATCGTAATCTCATCTCTTTTTCTCACTTCCCCCAAAAAAACCAACACACACTTTTAAGTTTGTTCCAATTAAGTGATCTGACTAAATATAGAAAATATCAATTTTTAAAGGTGCAAGTAGTACACATCAGCCTGTCTTTCCTGTCTAAATATTCCTAAAATAAGTATGGACATTATTTTTAATATATAACCAAGGAAAAAACAACTTAACTAAATCAGAACTAAATGAGGTGTGCCCAAATTTAAACAGAAAACTTTAGAGCATCACGAGTTAGTTAGCAATCATCGTAGCCCATACAGAACCAATGGCACGTGGCTGTCTCCTAACCTGAAATTCATTTATTTTCATGTCATTAACCTTCACTAAATATGTGAAAAGTTTTTTTTATTCCATTCAATTCTTAACATGTATTTATTTTTAATCAACAAAAATTATGTATATATATTTATCATGTCCAACATGGTGTTTTGAAATATGTATATACCATGGAATGGCAAAAGTTAGGTAATCATTAATAACATATGCATATTACTGCACACACAGATTATTTTTTGTGGTGAGAGCATTTAAAATCTGCACTATTAGTGATTTTTAAAATATAATACATTGTTAACTATAGTCACATGATATACAGATCTCTTGAACTTATTCTTCCTTTATAACTGAAATTTTGTGGGTTTTGGCCAACATCTCATCCCTCCATGGCCCCATGCCCTGGTACCCACCCGTCTACTCCCCACTTCTGTGAGGTTAACTGTTGTAGATTCCACATATAAGTGTCATCATGCAATATTTGTCCTTCCGTGCCTGGCTTATTTCACTCCACATCGTGTCCTCTGGGATCATACATGTTGTGGCAAACGACAGAATTCCCTTCTTGTTTAAGGCTAGATAGTTTTCCCATGTGTATTTGTGCCACGTTTTCTTTAACCATTTATTTGTTGACAGACACCTGAGCTGAATCTGTGCCTTGGCTCCTGTGAATCGTGCTGCAGCAAACTTGGGAATGTGGGTATCTTTTTAGCACACTGATTTCATTTTCTGTGAAGGTTTAATAATAAATATTTTACTCAATGGTACCCTAAAAGCAAAGCATGAGAGAAGAAACTGGGTACAGAGGTTTTAACTGGAAGCACACCCAAAAAGCAAGACAAATAATGGCAGATGTGAAAAGAGAAAATGCCAACAAACTGACAGATTACACAGGTCAGCGGCATAAGTAGATCTGATATTACCGCCATGCTTTCAGATACATACAAACTTCTTCCCAGAAGTGCCCACCTAAGAACTAGGAAGGCAGATCATTTATTCCCTAGGTCTGTATCCAGTTGGATGAGAGTTGTCCACGGGGACTTAAAGGCCACATCAGTTTAAGGTTTGAGCATGGACCAAAGAAAATCCAGAAGGCGTAGGAGAACTCCCTCCACTGAACACACTAGCATCTTGCAGTTTCTTGAGACGGGACCCCAAAGAAGGTGAGCTTGAAACACAAGCTGCAGCTATAATCATGCTTAGAGACATGATGTGGACACAGGAAGCAGCCACTGTAGTCTACCCTTTCATAATTTTTACATTTAGCAGTGCCCTACTCTGCAACAAAGTTTCAAATGGATAGTCAACCATCATCTATAAAGCAATAAACACCAGGAGCTAGACAGATACAGACTAACTAGTGTTACAGCTGGTCCCGTGGCTATAACTTATAGCCATCATCTTCTTCCTCCACTATTTACTCTCAGCCAGCTCTTTAGCTGAGGTCACCTGCTGAGGACACCTATTGTCATCCTTAAATTTCTCACACCTTCACAGCCAGGCCTTATTGGGCCACATGCCAGGAAATCTACCAAGTTTTAGACAGACTCCTCCATGACCTCATTTGGCTACAGCATCCCTAACTCTTCAGGGTAAACTTCCATCCGTATAATAACTCATTTATTTGTGTCTGGTCCATGGTCATGAACAGCCTAAGGGAGCCAGTGATGAACATAGATTCAGGTTCAGAGCAACCCTGGCTGTACCCTAGTATCTGGGAATCAGGACCTGTAATGCTGCTGAGCCTCTGGTTGCATACAGGTGAGCCCCAGAATTCTGCAAGGGGGTCACTGGGAATGGGGACGAAAGGGGACACACCTATAATACTATCACACATTGGTGCCTGGACTCCTGTGTGCTGCTAGTTACTGAGAGCAGAGCATCATACACAGGGAGCTGGTTTAGTTGCAAAAGACACATTGTGAAAGTCAGTGTCGCCTCCCCACAGGGTGTGGAACCAGAGTAGGCATCTTTGTTCATGCTGACTCGTGTTGTCTTCACAATGATGCCATGTGCTTCTGAGTGATGTGGGACATGCTAGGACAATTGGATCCTACCCATCATGCATGAGAAGTTGTCCCAAGGGACAGCAACTCTCCCTCACTTCACAACTGTTTTCACAGACCAAAGGAGCCCACCGGGCGTGGAAGAAGGACTTGGTGAAGAATGCAGAAAAGTTGGCTGGGGACGAGTATGGGTCCACCGGGAACTGTCCACTTTGACTGCAGCTCACATCAGAGACGGACTTAGGAAATGTGGAGCTGACAGAGGTATCCGCTGCAGAGAAGGCATCGAACATTGGGGAATTAATAAGCATCTATGCAAATTCCATCTTAAATACAACTCAAGAAGAAAATTGAAATATTCCTAAAATGACTGCACTATGCGAAGACCTACATGGCAGATGTTTTCAGATTCCCCCTGCATTTTATTTTCTCATGTGTGCACCTGTTGGAGCCTCACTGACCCTGGGGGAGCTACACCTCCTACAGTTAGCCAATTCGTAGAGATGGTAAGAGACCCAATGGCAAGTGAGCCTTTCATGTGCAAACCAAGGAATCCAGAGGCCACCCTAACCCTAACCAACTCCTTTATTAGGTTGTCACTTCCCAGGCCACTATTCCATTCCCCTCACCACCCCAGATCCATGTATCGGGTATCTGTATACAACCTCTGCACCCTAGAGCCTGCTGAAATTATTCAAACCAGCCGACCCTGAGCCATTTATTCACGCAGAAACCACTTTAAAGACTTTTGAAATTCTATGCCATGTTTTCCTCATGCTTTGTTTCCTGACCAACCATGTAGATCCCCAAGGGTTAGGATTAAGGTTAGGGTTAGTGTTAGGGTGGCATACCCTCTCCTCTTTGGAATCATGAGTAACAAACTCTCTTTCAATAGCAGTCAACTTCTGATCTGTTGGCCTTTCCAAACCTGAATAATAATAAAACCCACATTTTAAAATAGTCTTTGACCACAGGAAACTTCAGTATTGATAATATATGGAAGAAATCCCATAAAAAATGTCAAATCAGTCATGCAACATATTAGAAATGCAAAGTGATTTTCCTGCCAACATCAAAGATGTTCTCTTAGGTTTGAGGGATGTACATCAATATGGAATGTGATAACAGCTTAAAAGATTTTATGGCAAGGGAAACACGCGACTGCTATTTTACATATTCCAGAAATAATTTACAGATTTTGAAGTCTAATCCAAGTGTGTACCACCAGGAATGGTGTCGAAGCTAATGTGGTTGAAAAGGTTAAGATAGTCATTAAAAAGTGAAATGCAGAAATAGTTTGGATAGTTTATAGGTAATAGAAATTAATTTCTCCAAGTAAAATGTGTGTGATCAAGCCAGAGAATTTCATTTAGATATCTCCAGTCTATGTCAATTGAAGGCATGATGATTTAGTGGGCAAGTGGCAAGCTAAGGAGATTTTATTTAAAGGTGTGTGTGGTCAAGTGAAGAAAAACATATACTTCCAAAAGTGGTTGGCCTTCACTTTTTCCCCAATATTATGTTGTATTGTGGTTTGTGCCCTCAACACACCTCTTTCAGTGACTTTCTTTAAATATAATCACTACCAGTCTGTAAGAACTCTCTAATACATACATTGTGAAATATTTCAAAGAATAAAGATATGTTCTTAAGTATAACAACTGGGAGAACTTGAATTACTCTCCCATGTGGAGAATTTTTCCTTTGCTGAGAATTCAAGTACAGTTTTTGAATGTGTGATTGAAATATCTGAAACAGGATATTGATATGAACCAAGCCTGCTAATAATAAAACTCAACGCCATTCAGAAAATTACTCAAGGCCAGACATGGTGGCTCATGCCTGTAATCCTAGCACTCTGGGAGGCCCAGGCGGGAGGACCACTTGTGCTCAGGAGTTTGACACCAGCCTGAACAAGAGTGAGACCCCTCTCTACTAAAAATATAAAAAATTAGGTGAGTGTGGTGATATGCGCCTGTAGTCCCAGCTACTTGGGAGGCTGAGGCAAAAAGATTGCTTGAGCCCAGGCATTTGAGGTTGCTGTGAGCTATGATGATGCCACCGCACTCTACCTGGGGTGACAGAACAAGACTCTTGTCAAGAAAGAAAGAAAGAAAGAAAGACAGACAGAAAATTACCCAAAAAATCAGTTGAGCCCTTGAATATCCTAATACTGTACAAGTCTAACACTGCTCCAACAAGATGAAAAATAATTGCCACTAGCCACTAGCCCAAATTCATCCAGGATGATAAAATAGCTCATTGTCGATCAAATATGTGATAGTTACTGTATGGATGATAAATTTACAATTTTCATGATCAAATAGGCAATGAGACTGAAGAATAACTCATATTTTATTTGATGTGATAATTGCTACCAAATAAATAAAGAATCGATTAGTAGAAAGGTGCTGTAACTGTAGGTTTTAAGACTATGGGTTAATTATTTGAGCCACGATAGAATGATCCAGAATTCCACTGCGGTGTCACCAATAAGCCCTAAGTACCAGTATCGTGAGACAAAGATGAATCAATATCAATTAATTATCTCATCACGCCTTATCATTTTGAAGCATAAAGCAAGTGAAGAAATCTGACATTCTTATAAAGGCAATTTGACCCATAGTCCTCAATTTGCTAGAAAAATAAAGAATATTTAAAATTTCCATCTTACTCTTCGCACAGTTGATTGAATTCTTCTAAGCTGTGGTTGACAGCCCTCACTCTCACCAAGTTATTTGCGTTTCCTCCTACAATGACGTGATAGGGCAGTTTCTGTCATCAAAACGATTTCTCTCTCCTCACCCTTAAAAGTCAGTTCCTCGTGACAACCATGCCATGACTCATGTACTTGTCATGATCTCCAGTGAGAAAACAAACTCAAAACTGATAGCCTTGCTTTAAATTTCCATTTTCACAGATTATTTTAATGACTGCTTTTAAAAAATGTAATCAGTAACTTACTTATAAAATTAACTGGAAATATTAGAGAAGTCATATTATTCTCATTTTTAATGACTGCATATCCCAGGGGATTTATAGCCCCAAGGATTGTTTAGGCACCTTTCTTCTCCATTCAATATAGACACAGAGACATAGATTCTCTCCCTTCCTCTCCCTCTCTCTCGCACACACATACACAGAAACTGATTGAGACAAAGTATATCAGAGCCACTCTTATTTGAATGTGCTTGAAAATACATGGCGTCCCTTGTCATCTGCTCAGGTATGAACAGAAATATTCCCCAATGAGGAGCTCTGCTCCTATAAAGTGTATTCATAGAATTTTCCCCCAAGACCACCTGAAATTATGATAATGTTGATTATTTTTTATTGCTCCAATAACTCATCCTCTATTAAAGGGCTAAAAAATAAAACTTCAGCAATGACTAATAGTTGCTGTTTAATAAAAGCAAGGATTTTTTTCATATTAGCACAAAGTTCAGATTAATAAATTTAATTTTCAATCCAGATTGGAGAGAAAGGGAAGACTCTTCTTTAGAAGAGTCAATTCAAATGCATTAAAGCAGTCTCTGCATCACACCAAAGCTAAATTCTCATTGATGACAACGTGCTTAGAAAGGATGCAATGATTATAAAAGTACCAGAAAAAGTTCCCAACTCAGTTGTTTCCTAACTAGTTATTTTGGCACTGTGTAAATGACACTTGCTGTCCCTTATGACAACTTCTCATCGACGGTAGGCAAGATGCAATTGTCCTCCTGTGGCCCGCATAGCTTGGAAGCACGTGGCATCATCATGAAGAGATGATTATGCTAAAATGATGTCACCAGGGTGGGCCCTAATCCAATCTGACTGAGGACCCTATGAACAGCAGACGTTAGGTCACAGACACACGGAGGGACCACCGTCACTTCTTTAAAGACTATCTCTACAAATACGGACACATTCTTAGATCCTGGGGGTTAGGGCTTCAACATATGAGTTTTGGGGGAGACACGATTCCTCCCCTAATAAACCATAATCAATCTTAATACTTCATAGAAGTATTGAATGGGGGATCAGTCATCTGCCAAACCCCTGTTACGTGAAAGATCTATGGAAGGTACTGTTTCAAGGACAGAGGTGAGTGGAACAAGTCCTGCCACTCAGTGGGCCTCGCGTCTAGTTAGGGAAATAGCTGCGCAAATCACAGTAAGGATGTCACCAAAGTGAGTAGAGTACAACTCCTAACTCATTTGACTGTGTTTTGCAGGCTTCCCTAGGGGCTCAGAATAGGGCTCGTGATGAACATGAAATTTACAAAACAGCTGCTATCTAATATTGAAAACAATCAGTCTTAAAATCCAAATGCCAAGGAATATTTTTTTTTTCAATTCTTAAAAAAGAAAGGAGGTCCAACATGGATGAACCGGGCGGACCTTAAACTTAGTGAAATAAGCCAGGCGCCAAAGGACAAATTCTGTAGGATGCCACTTATTCGAGGTCCTCAGAGCAGTCAAATTCATAGAGACAGAAATCACAAGGGTGGCTCCCAGGGATTGAGGGAGGGGGCGGGGAGTTAGTGTTTAATGGGGACAGTGCGTTAGTTTGGGAGGATGAAACACTTCTGGAGATGGATGGCGGAGACGGTTGCACAACAGCGAATGTGCTTGATGCCACAGAACTCTTCACTCAGAAACGGTTAAAATGCTACATTTTATCTTATGTGTATTTTACCCCAATAAAGCAATAAAAACAGACAAAAGAACATCTGCATCGCCAACATCAACAACAAAGGCAAAAAATTCAAATGCTCAGCTAATGTATTTTATCAGATACATTTGACAACATCACATTAAACTTCCCCATTCAGTGAGCTCGTTTAATGTCGTTACATATCAGATCCCAGAGGCCGGTAACCCAAAAGGAAACCTGTGTTTTGCTGCTTTTTAATGCTTTCAAATAAATGTACAACAGTTATAAGTCAACAGTTATAAGTCAGTAGGCACAGCTTTAGTACAAGAGTAGGATGGATAAAGAAGTGAATGGACCTCAGACCCAGAGAGAAAGGCAGATATTAGGGAAATCGAGAAGAAATAACTTATAAATTGTAGGTCCCTCCTAACCGACAAGGATATAGTGGAAACACATTCACCTAAAGCCCTTTCTAACACTCCTCTTGTTCGCATGTATGAGAAGCAATACCTCTTGTCCTCAAATATAAAAATAAATCATCTGAAAAAAAAATCATGGGTGGATTGAAAAAAGTGAAATTGAGGTGTATCTAATGATTTTAAATTGAATAATCCCCACCAGGAGATCAAGTTTCTATTTAATTTTCACTTGTTTAAACCTTCACATACAAGGTTGCCCACTTGCTCCCAATGAGTCACTGAGTTATACAAGAACGTAATGTGTCAATCCTGGGTTCATGATAGTTACATAATTGCCAGAGTTATACTGAATTGCAGGTTAGTTTAGAGACCGCCTTTTACACAAAAGCCCATTCTGCACATCTGCATTTAAGCCAGGGGCCAAAAGAGTGTAGGCAACTCGTTCATTTCTCATTAAGGAAAAAAATATATATAACAAACTGAGCTTTTCCAGTAGTAGAATGTATTCCAGGCAGACGCAAACTGCCTTTTGTTGTAAAACGAAAAACTATTTTACTTGAGTTTTTAAGTGAAGCATAAAAATTCCTGTAGTCATACCACCTTTCATCTTTTTAATGCTGTGGAATTTACATAGCGCTTCCCCATGTGTTTTCTCTTTGGATTCTTGCAGTGAAAAAAGAATTGAGAAGAGGATAAGCTTTACTAGTTCAATTTTATACAGACGAAAATGTAGCCCCAGATCACAAGATGACTAGTTCAATATCTTCCCCCTCCAGCAGTAACTGGAACTGGAGCCCAAGTTTTTTAAAACAGTTATATGTCCGACTAAGCTTTGGCCCCACTAATAAGATAAACCCTAAGTTGTATCCCTCATTTTTTTTATTGACATTGTAATCAGAAGATCTGGATTTGAACTGGTCTATCTCGTGCTGTGTGTTACTGGGGGAAGATTCTCACTGGTAAGAATGTATAAGCTTTGGATGGTTGCCTTGGAGACCTCAAAATACTATGTGTGCAAAACTAGGTCCTGATGTGTAAGAACAGGCTATGCATCCCAGAATCATCATTGGAGACAGAAAGATGCCCTGGTTCATGGCTTTTCTCTCTCTCTCAAAACACAGATTTCTGTGGGATCTCCCAAGACCTATAAATGTGAGGATTGAAAATAATGAGAGTCTACGG
>CAUYSK010106703.1:0-40198 GCA_963575035.1 Avahi laniger
CTTAAATTCCCTTCTAGGTATAAAGCACTGTAGCTTCCACCCAGAGTATCTTTATTCAGCCCCAAACATTCAATGATTATCCACTAAGGAAGAATACTTTGAGTATAATTGATATGACCAAGTTTAACTAGTGATGGTCACTCGCTGTTGGAGAATTTGGCCTTACGATGCATTACTCAAAAGGAAGGACATTACAAATAAACTGTAATCTCAGAAACTTAATGATACGTGCCCTTAAAAGGATTTAGGAATGACATGGGGGAGGGGAGAGTATAATACCAAGAAAGGTGAAGAAGGTGGTAAGAAGTGCAAATATAGGCAAGAAATAAAAATACACACATAAAACATATACTACACCACATGTTCTCATTAGAGAAAGCATGAAACTCTTTAGATCTTTTTTCCCCTTAAACTTTGGAAACTGGGAAAACAGAAAAGTGGGAGAGATTTTCCATCATAAGATTTTAATTTCTAATATGTGTGCTTTTAGGGTTTTTTTAAAAAGTGAGGAGCCAGGAAGAGTTAAATCAAGTAGTTTTCATTTCATTTTCCTTACACATGGCACATAAAGAGGTAGATCGAAGGATAAAATGCATCGGTACCTGCAGGGGTGACTCAGCTCACCCCCGGGTGGTGGGACTCCTCCCTCAAATGTTCTCTCCAACGAGACGTGGAAGAAACAGGCACCTCCGCAGCATCAAGTGCAGTTTGATCATTTCAGATTGCAAATGCTTGAGCCAACAACCGAGTGTCACTGCTGGAGAGAAAAGTGCTTTCTAGGGAGCACCTTTTTTGGTAAGAAAAATCTCAGCAGTTCATAAGCGATTTTAATTTGACATACTGTATTTTATAGACATCTCTCAACAATTAAAACCCTGTATTGCAAATTGAAATTCCTCGTGCCTGGTTGCAAATTTTATTGCCACAAATGGGGTCCCTAAGAAGTGCTATTAACTTTAATGGTGACTTGTTGCTCCTGGATTATGAGTCATCCTCGATAAAGTAATCCAGGGACAGTCTCCTCGGTGATAGGAAGGGAACACACAGCAGCAGCAACAGAACAGGAGAGGGCAAGATCCCAGAAGGGAAAACACCGAAACATAAAGTGAACAGGCAAGAGAGCATGTTCTTGAAGTCGAAGAAAGGGAATCACTGAGCAGTGAGGACAAGGATGGGAATAATTATTTAAAAGGAAGGGAATGGAGGAGTCTAGAACTGCAGTCAAGAAACGCCCTATTCCCTTAGCGAGATCTGCAGGGAAACCGACACCAGGCCGGCCCCAAAGTGGGTGAGTTACACATAATATTGAGAGCCTTGCACATGTGAATAGACTTAAAATAAGGGCTAGATGTTCTAGTTATAAAAGGTTGGCTTGCTCACTGTGGAAAACCGAGGAAAGAGAATGTGAAAACAATCTCAAATGCTCATAATCCATATTCAACTACTGTTCACTCTCTGGTACAGTTCTTCTAAACACTCCATGGTGAATTTTTCGCATAGATAATATTGTACATACAGTCTTTTATTTGCCTTTTACGTTTTCCAACGTAAATTAAATGTAAATGGAAACATAAAACAGTTTTAATGTTGAATGTTTTCTCATACACTTTCACTTTATTATATAACGATTTCTCTGTTGGTGGGTGATAGAGACGTTGCCCTCCCCCGCATTTTAAAGAGCTTTTTGCCTAGTGATTTCATGGGTCTATTAATGATAAAAAGATAGAAATAAAGGGGGTGTATCTTTTAAGGCATACAAGATATGAATTCCTAAAAAAGAAATGTGTAATATGAGAAATGAAGTTCATTCTGTAATCTTATCATTTAAGTAACTTATTAATAATCAATTAATGAATAATTGATGTGAACTTTGTCCCTTTCAATTCTGCAATTTCATATAGATCCCAGTCTCTGCATCATACCTTCAATGGTACTCTTCAGAGAGAGTGGTTTTACCTTCTAACACATGTCTAGGTGTGCTTTGTTTAGTAGTTCCACTGTAAAAGCAAATATAAGTCGAAGGATAAAAAAAAAAGAAAATTTCAAAGGAAGGAAGGAAGGAAGGAAGGAAGGGAGGAAACACAAGGAGGAAGGAAGAAAAGAATTTCTTAACCATACCGTAAGGCCCACACCATTAGTGAACTTTAAATACATTTCAATTCACTTCTCATGATGTTCCCTGAAAAATATATTCTCACACATTAACTGGAATAAGAAATCGAGTTGAGATTTAATAGAGTGCAGAGGGAAGGCTGAGAGTGGGTCCAAGAGTTCACAGAAAGGCTGGGGACAGGAGCCAGGCCAAGCATGCAGTTTATGAGAGAGGACAAGGACAGAAGGAACATTTTCCCTCGGTCACATTCCCCTGCGTTTCTGCTCCTCAACTCCAAGTTTGCGGCGTGAGACCAACCCCAGGGCCGGCAGAGCTCATAAAGACCCTCGGTCCAGGTTCGGATCTGCTCGTGTGCCGGCGGTTCTGCAGCCACAAGGTCACGGCTGGGCTTGGCACAAAACGCTCCCACTCTGAGTGAAAATAGGCCTCCGAAGAAGGATGAAGCAATAGCCAGGAAAGAACCACTTTGCAAACAGACTCCCAAGGAGAATTAGCCTCTTGAAATCCTCTGTGCAAAAGTTCACACCGTAAAACAGCTGCTGCTTAATGTCTCGGGCTTCTAATGAGCCCAGAGCTCCTGATCCGCACAGAACTTGTGGCCAGTGACGTCCAGCGCCTTTGCTCTTCCCCGCGCTGTTCCATCCCATAAGTGCTCTTGGTCAGAAACGAGGTCATAAACTTATCCACTGAGAAGCATTCACTGTCGTTTCAAATGGCGAATTCTGTTCAAGAGGTTATGAAAATAAAGGAAGAGCAGCAAACACGCTTTCAAGTTCTGGCATGTGCTTTGCCCGTTTGGAAAACTGGCTGGGTTCCTTAGCCTAGTTTGGCTCTTTCAGATTCAAACCCCTGAACTCTGACCCTTTTCTGGACCAATACAAATCATTTCTAGAATGACTGTATCAAATTCTATTTATCTTTTTTTTCCCAGCTTTAAACTAACAGTTTCGTGCCAAAAAATTTTTTTTAAAAAGTTGCTGTTTCAAGAAGTATTAACATGCTTCACCCCTGCCAAAGTTTACAGCATAGTTATATCCTGCCCCAGCAAGAAGGATGGGGCGGGCTGGGGGCAGGGGGAGAGGAAAATGAAATGGAGGAGGGCAGCTGTTTTTTCAATAAACTGCAGCAGAAAACTTCCCACCCCCGCACTGTTTCTTCCACACCCCCAGCAGAGAGGCAGGAGTCCGCAGCATGAGAAGTCTAACTCCTCCGAGGCCCATCAAGCTGGCTGGCTTGCCAACTGCACTCCCACACAACCGACCACGCTCCTTTCTGATTCACCCATGGATCACGAGGACAGAAGCCAAAGGGTTTGTCTCTGCTTCCTTGGATGTTGATTGTCTCTCTGATGGAGCCCACGAGGCTTACGCCTCCTCCTCCTCATCCATCCGCACCGGCATATTCACCCCACCATCCTCCCACCCCAGCGTGTCTGAGCTCTGAGGCACACAGGGCTAGGTTACCAAAGTAGTAAACTGAAAGGTGTATGTTTTGCAACCCACACCTTCCAAGAATATGCCGGAACTCCTCTGCACAAAGAGACACAGCTGCTGTCAACAGTCCCTGGACTCCCCCAAACCAGCATGTCCTCCAAACCCAGCAAATGGGCCTCTGCTTTCTCCTCTGGAGTAGAAAGGAAGGAAGGGAACACGAGAAGGCAGGCTAGAGCAGCTGCAGCCCACCCCTGCTCAGCCGGCTGGAAAGCTCCAATTTGTTAACCTAGAAAACCCTGGGGCATTGCAATCAAAGAGTGGCTCCACCCAAGCAGTACCTCTGATTATTTTTTTCCCTACTAGTGGGCAAGGAGAGAAAAGGGAAAATAAGGACAAATGTGTTCAAAACAGAAATACTGCATAACACTAACTTGGCTTTGGGCAAGGACCAGATTATAGGCCCAACACCTCCATTTCTGTCCAAGTGGAAAGAGAAACTACAGGGTGCAGCCTTGATCCAGCTGCACGAACTCTGCTGCCCAGAGACTCTGCCAGCCCGACAGGATCAACATAACCCCAAATTGCTCCTCAGTCCCCAGCTGGCCTTTTTTTTTTAGTTCTTCAGGGTGTTTTAGTTCTTCTTGGTAAACTGATTCTTTTTAATGTCCTGGTCTTAATTATAATTACCGTGGGATGATCATTTAACTTCAAAACTTGGTGTGAAATGGTTCAGCGTTAGAGCTGTGCATATGCATTGATTTTTTTAAAAAAGCCTCTCAAACCTTTCTCAAATAACTGAACTGTGTGACCAAAGAATGTGAATAGATGTTGATGTCACAGTTTGGTTAACTTTAAAAAAAAAAAATCCAAGTTGTGGTAGCATTCATCATTTAAGACCATTTTAAAATGGAAATGTGAGTTGGCACATGACGGGCACTATTTGAAGTCATTATTCATCTCTAAATGCAGCTTCAGTGTGTCCTAAGTCACATTAATTGCCTTGAAGGCTCATCTGAATTCCGTGATTTAAACCAAAAAAGTCGAATTGTTTTCAAAGACATAAACTATCAAAAGATGTTTACAGTGTTAGCCTAGTGAAAATAGGTAATTAATGTAACAATTGTTAGCATAAAAATGGTATGTCTGAAATATATCTAATCTCAAATAGATGCCACATACCCTTAACAACAATTTAGGTCCCACTGGTTGGTTTCTTTCTTTCTTTTTTTGGTCACTCCCATACACACCCTGTTTGTCTTCAAATTAAGAGAAAAGAAGGTAAGATCCAATTCAACCAACTCCTAATTCCAAATCAGTGAAATCTAAATTGGAAATCTGATTTCTTTCTTCTGACTCTTCTTTCTCCATTTGCAGGATTATCTAAGCATAAAAGGAGGATGGGGTCAGGAAAAAAATCAAGTAAGAGTTGGAAAAATCCATCTGTACGGACTTTAATTTCCCTATTTAAGACCTAGGCTGTGAGATTTAAAAACTGAAGTGAAGGCTTGTCAATCAAATGGGCCACGCCAGAAAGAAAAACGATTAACTTCTTTTGAAGCTAGAACTTAACCAAGTTGTGGGAAACAGGAAATGTGTCTACATTAATTGCCTTGAATTCTTCCAGATCGCTCCCCTTCCCTCCCTGCCCAGGGCTGGCTCAGCGTTCTCTCACCTCCATCTTTACCCTGTAAGGAATTATTTGCAACCAGGCAAGAATGTTTATGAGCCTAATTTGAACTCTATTTACTGTCTTTCTGCAAAGAAACCAGAATCTGAAACTCCTGTATCTCAATGAGCCCCCTAGAACCACCAGGGGAAATGAACCCCCCAAAAAGGGAAAACAAACATAGATTCCAAAAGAGATGAGTATCATGTGTTTCCAGGTCTTACTATGGAGTTAGAGTCACATGGCCTGTATGTGCCAACCTCCAGAGGATTACTGCTTGGAATGCCCAACATTGCTTATCCATAGGATTAGATTCATAAATACAAATGAGTAATACTTTTAGTTCATCTTGTCTAAAAATTATTGGCATAGCCGTAATAGCCTTAGCTGCCTATCAGAAAGCTCCACTTAAAGTTAATATTCTTGCTAGTTTAAAATAATGGCTCACTCTGCCTATCTGACAACAAAACCATTTACAATATCTGCAATATCTATAAATCCAAACTCCAACAACCATACAATTCATCAACTGAGCAATATCACATATTCTACCAACATGCAGAGAACCTCTTACATATCTAGAAGGATAATGAAATGTATATCCTAAGCCCAGAAAAGATACTAGTTTTTCTATGAACAATGTACCACACAAAATACTCTGGGAGGGAAAGGTGAAATGAAACACAAGATCTAGAGATACAAAATTAAATATGATCACTCAAGGACCACAGAGAACACAGACCTTGAATACTCTGGGCTTTTGGTGGCTATGGCTCAGTTACCTAAGAATTTACTGTGTTAAATGTAGTTTTGTGTTTGCAAAAAAAGTTCAGCTACACGTTTTCACTTTCTACATGCAGAGTTGTCCCTGCTCCCTTGGCCTGGCATGAAAGGACTCGAAATGGGTATCTATGAAGGGCCGGCTGATCTGGTAAGGAATGTGTGGTACTTTAAAAAAAAGGTCAGGGGCCGGGCGCGGTGGCTCACGCCTGTAATCCTAGCACTCTGGGAGGCCGAGGCAGGAGGATTGCTTGAGCTCAGGAGTTCGAGACCAGCCTGAGCAAGAGCGAGACCCCTGTCTCTACTATAAATATTAAGAAATTAGCCCAACAACTAAAAATAGAAAAATTAGCCAGGCATGGTGGTACATGCCTGTAGTCCCAGCTACCCGGGAGGCTGAGGCAGGAGGATCGCATGAGCCCAGGAGTTTGAGGTTGCTGTGAGCTAGGCTGACGCCACGGCACTCTAGCCCAGGCAACACAGTGAGACTCTGTCTCAAAAAAAAAAAAAAAAGACCAGGCACGGAGTCACACGCCTGTAGTCCCAGCTACTCCAGAGGCTGGAGTGGGAGGATCGCTTGAGCCCAGGAGTGCGAGGCTGTGGCGCGCTATGGTCTCGCCTGTGAACAGCCACTGCACTCGAGCTCGTGCAACATAGTGAGACTCCATCTCTCTATATATATTTTAAAAAAAAAGGCTGTCTAAATTTCAGAAGACAGAAACAAATATGATTAGAGGAAGCTAGGGGAAGAGAGAGAAATGGATATTGGCTCACTAGATCACATATTAGCCAAAGTCATCAGATTCTCAGGTATAATTTTAATGTTGCTTTTTAAAAACTGTGTCAAGGCACATCACATCATGTCTCATGTTGCTACCACTTCAGATAGAGTCCTGTCACTCTTTAGTCTCTCTACTTGACCAGAATATGCCCTTAGTTCTTAACATGAAAATTAAGGAATCCTAATATTGACTTATGATATCTCTCACAGTGTTAAAAAATAAAATAAAATAAAAGGAGAGCAATCTTACATTAAATAAAAATGCTTACACTGTAAGAAATGCTACCGGGAAATGACAAATTTTAAGTCCCCTATAATGTGATTATGGCCACTAACATGAAAAGGGATTATTCTTAACTGAAACAGAAAATTAAGGAGCAAAACTCTAGGTAAGACAAAATACAAACCAGGCTGGCAGCATTTCCCTACCTGAGGAGCGTTCATCCATCATTCTGACTGTCTAGTGCTAATGCTTCAGCAAACCCACCAGTGAAATGAGATTGCTGCCAATTCCTATGCATTTCAAAAAGGACAGATATGTCACACCACGCAAAATATGCATCATGTGATCAGAAATACATTTATTAATTTGAAGCAGGAAGATAAATGTCAGCGAATGCTTCGGAATTCAGTGCCTCTGAAAACAGACCCTTTAGGATGTTTCTAAAATATACTGTCAACCAAATTTTGTTTCCTCTGTGGTTTCCATTTGCAAAAAGAACTGGATGCACTGATGACATGTAGGTAATATCATGCTTGGGTATGAGGCTCGGGGGAGAAAAGACACGTGCAATTGAGAAAAAAATACAGCGATGCGTTTTCCAGGGCTTCCCTAGAAAGACGGCCACTGTATCACATCAAAACAAAAGCTCTCACCTACAGGAACTCCTATTACAGCACCTATCAAAGGAACAGGGCGGGGGGAAAAACTTTCTGGTTTTCATAGGAAAAGAATGATTTCCAAATCATTATTTTTGAAAGGGAATGACTTATTTGTAGCAAATGTGAAACACATGATTTTCTCAGAGGGTTTTTTGTCCACCCTGCACAGCTATTTCTCTTATGTGAAAGGGACAATTATTAAGATTTAAACACAATACCCCTGAGAATGTACCATACATTTCTGTGTAAAGCCTGAGGCCCAAGGGAGGCTTTAAATAATGATTCCAAGGGGAACTTGGCACTCCTTACTCCGGAGACAAATAGAGCAGCAATGGCCCACACACCAGACAATGCGGCTGCACAGATTCGGCGGTCAACAGGACATTTGCTCAGCAGAGCCGTACTCAGAATGTGAAGAGAGAAACTGCAGGCAACTGAAAAGACCAGTGGCCTCACTAGAAACTGTGGGACCCAAAAAAACATAAATAAATAAATAATAGATAATTTTTAAAAAAAAAAGAAAATATGGGACTCATCTACCCAGTGCGGGTTTTTTGGAGCTTTGATTTTTTTTTTTTTCGCTCTTTTTGGTGCTTTCTTCTGCTTTTTTGTCAACGTACTTTCTATTTAACGCAGTGGCTCTTTTTTTCTTTTTTTGAGACAGGATCTTGCTGTGTCTCCCAGGCTTAGAGTGCAGTGGCGTCATCATAGCTCAACGCAAGCTCAAACTCCTGGGCTCAAGTGATCCTCCCACCTCAGCCTCCCAAATAGCTGAGACTACAGGCATGTACCACCAGATCTGGCTAATTTTTCTTATTTTTTGTAGAGATAGGGTCTTGCTATATTGCCCAGGCTAGTCTCAAACTCTTGGCTTCAAGCAGCCCTTTAGCTTCAGCCTCCCCAAGTGCTGGACTTACAGGCACGAGCCACCGCAACCAGCCCTCCCAGTGGCTCTTAACCCCCGATGTATAGTAGAGTCATCTGGGAATTTAAAAACAATACCTTGCAGCGGGTATCCAGGAGATTCTAATATGCACCTAGAGTTGAGAATCACTGTTCTATCCCCACTGGACTCCAACTTCACTGACTCAGCATGAAACTTTTAGCACTAAACCATATCATTTCGGCTTTGATGAGAACTGTCAAGCGAATCAATCCATCTTTCTTCCTCTTTCTTCCTTTCTTTACTTATTTTGAGAATTCCAAGAGGCCCTCAAGAGAATATCAGTCCATTTCCCATGCTGTGCCAAGGATGCTCTATATTGCTATGTTCAGATCGCCCCCAAGAACAGAGGGCATTACACACCGCGTGGGAAACACAGCTCACTCCCACGGGGCCTGTGGCTGTCCCTGCAACCCCCGCCACCGTTTTAATGTATGTCACAGGCTTGTCTTGAGGGAATGCGTGGCGTGGAATATCTCAAGAGGTCCTATCCAATTTCCTAGCAATCTGTAACACAGGAAAGAGTGCTCTGCAGTCTGTTGCTGTGATACAAACACCTCAACCGTCAGTCTCTCCCTAGGCAAACAAACATCCCGCCAGGCAGAGCTAGGCAAAGCTGAGCACCGTTCGTTCCCTGAACCATCCGGGATGTGGCCGCAACTGCAATGCCTGTTGAGTGTACTCAGTTACCTTTCAGTGTTAGTGAAAGCTGCATGCCAACAGCACCCCTCACTCCCGCCCGCACACACATCTCCGCCCGACCATTTCTCAGGGAATGAATATGTCTGGGGAGCCATAGGATAAGGTCGCCACACCTTAGTAAGATCTAATACAAATTCTTCATTTCCGGAAAATCTATTCACTCACAGACCAAAAATCAGGAACTTTGAAAAGAGTGACAGCCTTAAGATTTGAAAATACAGCAACTTAACTGGTAAATAAAAAATGTTTACAGACAAGATGGCATTCTAAATGTCTACAAGTTTCTGAAGATTAAAACATTAAATCACCATGTAGCTCTATTTAGTCCATCAATAGTATGTGGTTTTGCACAAAACATGATCTAAATATTTATTTGCTTATATTTTGATATTAGCAGTGGAGTCCATAAAATGAGTCACATAGACTAATAGCTGGTGTTTACTGAATGATTGGTATGTACCCATCTGGCACTGTGCTAAGTGCTTTCCATGATTTATTCCATTTAATTCCCACAACTTCATGAAGGAAATACCAGGATCTCCATTTTATAGATGAGTACATGAGGCTTCGATAAATAAAACAACATGTCCACGGTCCACAAAGCTAGAGGTTGGCTGAGCTGGGATTTGGACAGCAGTCTGGCTGACTCCAAGGCCCTCAACCATTTCTATAAACTATTATTTATCTTTTATGAGTTGCAATGTACTGAAACATCGCTCTCACTGCCGTTTTTAAAAGGGGAGAGGGGCACAGGGAACCTGAATTCTCATTTGACATTTTTTTCTTCTCAGAATTATTTGACTTCGACCTTGAGGAAGCATTCATTGTGGAGGAAGGTGAGAATGTGGGGCTTGGAATCTCGTCTCTGAGATGAACTGTCCGACCACAGGCAAGTTACTAAACCTCAGGGAGTCCACGTTCTCTTCTGTCAAGTGAGAATGACGATATCCACCTCCCACGGTTGTTCGGGGGGCTAAGTGAAATAGCACACGTGCCCATGCAGAGTGGAATAATCGGCAGTGGAGACTCCAAAAGGCGCAAGGGTGACGGGGGGCGAGGAATGAAAAATTACCTGTTGGGTACAAGGCACACTATTCGGGTGATGGGTGCACTAACAGCCCAGACTTCACCACTACACAATATAGCCATGTAATAAAACTGCACTTACACCATCTAAATCTATCTATAAAAATAAATTTTAAAAAATGGAATAGCATCTTAGATAATAACTGCTAGCTTTCTTCCCTCCTACTCTGTCAGCTAGTGATAACAAACTTTAGCACACTAATATCAGAGGTCCTGAAAAGGAAAAAATTCTTAAAATGGAAATGCTTTGAGGGAGGGGAAGGGGAAATAAATGGAAATGCTTTGAAAACTAAAAAATTATGTTTTACAGAACCTGTATTTTTGATTATTAGCATTTTTTAGCTTACAGAATCCCTGAAGAGAAATTATAAATTATCATTTATTTGCATTGACGAGTTCATATTTTAAAAAGTCTGAACTTTTTTTGTTACTTTGCAAATTATGCTGATTCATCGGTTTTCCAATTCTGAACGTTGGTTTGCTTTTTACTCCTGTGATTTAAGGAGCCATTATTAAGTGCCCATTAAGTGCTCAGGCTTACAGGGAACAAAACAAAACAAAAAAGTTGAAAATAGGATACTTGCCCTTAGAAAAGTATAACATATGGCTGGGTTCTCTTAAGGTTGGCACACAGAAAAATACATGGATTCATCAGTGGATTGGGAAGGGGTGTGACTATTAAAAGCACCAGAAGGCAGTTCTTTTGTGGGGATGGAGACCTTCGGTATCCTGAGTGTGGTGATGGCTATTTGAATCTACAAGGATAATGAAAGTTCTCAGAAGTGCACATCTCCTCCCCAAAAGAATGCATATCAAAATTGGTGAAATCCAAAAAAGGAGTGGATAGTATTATGCCAACATCAGTTTCCCAGTTTTGACTATGTACGAAGGTTACATAAGATATTAACACGGTGCAAGGGGCACATGGCAACTCTGTACTGTTCCTGCAAGTTCTCGTGAGTCTTAAACTGCATAAAAAATTAAAAGTTGTACTTTAAAAAAGGATAAGGGACCAACTTATAAACTGATATGGAAAGACTTCTAAGATGTATGGTTAAGTGAAAAACCAAAGGCAAGGACTGAAGAAGGTGAATAATACGCCACCTTTCACGTAGAAGCAGGAAGCTCGGCAGGGCTACATCCCTGCAGCGCTGAGCACCGTGGACGGCCAGCAAGAAACGGCACGGAGCTACCTGCGGGCCACAAGAAGGAAGGACTCGGTAGATGAGGCACAAAGATGGAAGGGAGATTTTTCTACGTCTTGGGTTTTGCACCATATAAATGTAATATTATTCAAAAAAAAAGACAAAAAGAAAAAATGATAGCAGCATAAAGATATCAATGTAACAATCTATATATCAGGTCCTTTACTGAACAACTTGGATACATTATTTCTAATCCTCAAAACAGAGACCAAAGCAGCTATTTTCTCTTTCTACAGAGGGTAGAGCCAAGACTCGGTAATTTTTGCAGCTGTTCCCTTGGCCTGTGCTCTTTCCACTGTACTCAACTCTTCCCTACTTAAAGGTGGCTGCCCATACCACCCTACATCTCGGCACCTTTACATGGTTTTCCTCTGTCTGAACCCCTCTTGCCCCTCACCTTACTTCGTCTGCCTAGAAAACGCCTATTCAACCCGAATAAAGCTGAAATAATTAGACAGAAAAAATTTTTAAACCCTAAAAAAAAAATCCCTCTTAATTATAAAATAAATGGACATAAGTAGATATTTGCAACTCTTTAATACCAAATTTCTGAGTGAGGCCGATTCCTAATACTTCCAGTAAATTCTTTGCCAAATATGAATTCATAAAGAAGTAATAACGCCTTTTATAAAAATATATTAAATTCTTCAAAAACTCCTAAGCATGGCTTTTCGAATTTCCTTTCCTATGAAGAGTATTTATCTTTAAAGGCAGAATAAAGGGCACTGTGTTCAGAAGAAAAATTGGTCCTTTGGTGCCGAACTTCCAAACTACTTTGCGACCATTTAATGCAGTGTGAGTTCCTAGATAGACACAGAGAACTTCTGAGCTGAAAAGCTCTGTTACTTTCCTCAAACAGAACTCGTGCTCTGGAGAACGTCGCCCACACGGTTCGCGAGTTGGAGCAGCGTTACAGTGCTGTGTCAGCACAGCGCCGCAGGCAAAGACACAAGGTCTGAAGTTGGACTCCTGGCTCTGCCAATTCCTGAGTCCTTGGACAAGTTAACATCTCTGTGACCCACTGTGATCATTCATAAAATGAAGGTGTGCTGGTATCGAACACATGGAGGTGCTGGGTAATTCTACAATTAAGGGCTTAGAACAGTGTCTAACCTGCCCGGTATCGAATAAACATCAGCGAGTCGCCCCATCATGTAGATCAGACACACAGTACCTGCTCAATAAACAGTATCACCTACAAGAAGCAGCTAGTCTCTGTCGAGTCAAGCTTAAGGTATTTGAAAGAATGAGAACTTCAAGGTTGTTCTAAAGAGAGACAAAACGAAACGTGGAGAAGACCAAGAGTGTGAGGACGGGATGCATGAGGACACTGCGTCTCGGGCAGTGTGCGTTAGCATCGCGAGTGGCCACTCTACTATTCAAGAGACAAGACTGACTCTCTAGAAAAGGGGACACACATCCAAATGCCAGGTCACTCTCTGCTTTGAGGATTTGGGTTAACCAGAAAAACGTTAATTTTGCAAGTTCCTTTACATTTAACTTTTGTGATGTCATGCAGCAACATTTCTTTTTAACAAGGATTCCAAACCACAAATTTTTACACTGAAAGTGGGCCATGATATCTGGTCAGGTATGTTCTAAAAGGGTTTTCACTGCCATGTGTTTACCTGTCCCCATGCATTCCTGGAGGCCTTTATAACTCATAATCAATACATTCGTCTCAATTATGCTACATAAAAGGCTTTCCTTACTAATTAATTAATAATGATTGATCTCATCATAATATTTTAAGTCGCTAAATCAGTACTTAAATCAGCATCAGGATGTGTTAAATAATCACAAAGACACTTTTAATAGGGAAGTAATTAAAAAATACTATCGTAGGGCCGTGTGCAGTGGCTCACACCTGTAATCCCAGCACTTTGGAAGGCCAAGGAAGAGAGAATAGCTTGAGGTCAGGAGGTCAAGACCGGCCTGAGCAACTGCAAGATCCTGTCTCTACAAAAAACAGAAAAATTACCCAGGTGTGCCTACTCTGAGGCTGAAGCAGGAGGATCATTTGAGCCCAGGAGTTGGAGGCTGAAGTGAGCTATGATCATGCCATTGCACTCTAGCCCAGGTGACAGAGCAAGACCCTATCTCAAAAAAAAAAAAAAATACTCTCGAGGGACTTGAACAGATGTACTCATGTTCATAGTAGTACTATTCACAACAGTCAAAAGGTGGAGGCCTCAGTCATACAACACACAAGCTTTGTTTGATAATTTTGGTATCTTCAGTGGAGTAGTGAGAGGAATGGGTTGTAGCCCAAAAACACAGATCTGAAGCTACAATCTCAAAATGGAACATGGGTCCATCCATAATCTTTACTGTGAAAGCAAAACCTAATAAATTTCAGTTAGGTTAATCCCATGTTAATTCCATTAAGATCTGACTTCGTTATACTTTTTCAGTGAAAATACATTTGATCAGATCCTAGGAATGAAGAGACAGTCTAGTTTTGCCATTTCAAGATTCGTTCCTCAGGTCTTACGGACGTGATATGAATATGGAAGGACTATTTGATTCTGGTACTTTATTTTGCCTCTTTCTTTCTCTTCATCCTTCCTTGCTGCCATATTTATTGAAACTTTATAGTACCTTGCCACCAAAGATCTCGCAAGGGGAGGGTAGACCTTCGGAAGTAAAGAAGATCGGTAGAATGTTCTCCCACCTGCAGTGACAGAAGCCTTCACGGAATGGAGCCCTTTGGCAATGAATCCTGAAAAGTCAGTCTGCTGCCAGATCTGACCATTTATTTTGTTTGAAACACTAAATAAAAGCTAACCAGGCAAATTATCTTTGTCCCTAGAAAACAGTAGTGTTATGCATTGTAAATCTCATCTCAGTATTAAAGAGGAACAGAAAATGAATGGTTTCATAGGCAGAAAGCTAGGACAATGGAGAGGCCTGTCCTGGTCTTGATTAGGCAGTTGCTTTACTATGGCAGGTTACAAGTTGTCTTTTTTGTAGAATACACACACACACACACACACACACACACAAAAACACACACACACACACATGGTAGTATGACATATAATTAGTGATATATAATTAAATTCGGGGGGCACTAGAACCCAGAATGACCAAAATCAGCTCATGGGAAATCTCTAGCACATTTTTAACTCACTTCATGTGTCTACGTGAAACACAATCTCTACTTTGTAGAGTCAATCCCTTGGCATTTGTGCACTCATCTCATTTAGTATGATCTAGAAGGACAAATGGAAAAAGTTTCCATAAATTTGAATTATTTTTCTGGTTCTTCAAAGGCAAGGTGTTTTTTATTCATTCCGATTACAGGTTTTGCTGGAATCAGAAACAGGCGGCATATGAATATTTGGTATTGCTGGCAGCAAGTCTGCATATCAACAGAAAACAGAAATTTTCCAATCACAAAAATTGTATATTGTAATCACATGAAAAAAATAACTCTTTCAATTTCTCTTAGGGAGAAACATTCTTTAAAGGGTTTAAGAATCGCAAAGCCTCAAGGCCAACACCTCTTCAATAACCTGTTGTGTAGCGACGATTCCACAAAATGGTTTGGGAAATACATAAATATATGTTTATTTTCCTAAGAGGTACATTAAATAGTTGACTGTAACCAATCAGGTTTAAATGTCTGCTATCAATTAAGAATAAATGCTTGAATTGATTAAATTTTTCCCCATTTTGGAAAATAAATTTGGGTATTTATTTCTGCCATCAGCAAGAAGGAAAGGGCATAAAATAAAATAAACACTGGCACCAAAGAAAAACTTACCTCTTCCCATATTTTTTTATATTTTTTATTGGAAAAATAAAATTTGTTTTCCAGTAAGATATTTCATTAAAAAAAAAAAAACCTGCTTCTACTCAAGGTTAGAGTTCTATTTATTTTTAAAAGAGTCACAAGAAACCTCCCAAGTGCAACTCAGATTTACATCTGGCTAATCTTCCAAATGTGACTGACCAAACTCATGCTGTTTATTTCTAATGAGTTCTGTGATTTCTGGATAACACGTGTGAGAGATAGCAAATTAACTGCTGCTAGTCAGCAGCAAGCAAGCAAAAACTGTCTTGGGAAGCCAGTGTGAGCAAATCCTGCAAGTCAATTTCTAATCACACTTGCCAGAAATTTGGGGGAAAAAGGTGATAAATCCTGCCAAGAAAATCAGTAGTAGAATTTGCTTCCCTTTCCTTTTTCCATAGACTATTTCAACACTCGACCAACAAATACAGCCCAACCTTTCCTTTCCATAATTTTGGAGACAGCAAGGAAGGCTCTGGTCTCATTGATAGTCTTAGAAAAATTAAAACGCCTCACACTGCAAAATGTAGTATCAGTCTCTCTGAGTTCCTTTCCTGGAGCTATATCTACTTACACGAAAGAGAAGGAGGGAGGTTAAAGGGGGTGTCATTTGTATGCTAAAGAAATGTGTGTTCTGCCCAAGATACATAAAGGTGAATAGACAAATTGTAGCAAAATCTCCTTACCTAGACACAAACTGGCCCGAAATACTGAAAAAAGAGTCAGCATCAGCTCAAACCAAAACAACAAACAAAAAAAAGCTAGAGGTGGCAGAAAAAATAAAAACCCTCCAAATCAGGTCACCAAAGGCTTAAGAACCAGAGTTTGCAAAGCATTTATTCTTTTGAAGAGTAAGACCCCTAAGAATGTACTTTTGCAAGATATTTCCCAACTGAATCCTAAACCAAACACAAGTCTTTACCAGTGATTCTCAACCATGACTGCAGTCAGAATTCCCCGAAGAGCCTTTAAACCCTGCTGGTGCTGGGACTGTTCCCTCCTGCCTTCAACAACCCAGCTAAAACCAGCATCTCTTGGGGTCAGGCCAGGGCACCAGTGTCTGCCAAAGCCCTTCCAGGTGATTCGACTGTGCGGCCAACACTTGAGAACCACAGTTCTAGAAGTGTGCTCTTTAAAAAGGAAGCTAATTTCCCTATCAAATATACCCAGATCTCTAATTTCACTCAGTCTGTCCTGTCCCAGAAAATCATGGTCCCCATTTGCACCGCCTGCTCCCATAAACGCTTCCCTAATGCAAGAGCAGGCTCAGTGTGTGGAAGCTGGAGATGGAAGCTGGCTTGGTGCAGACCCCAGAAGGCGAAGGATGGCTGGACCCCATCTTGATCATCCAGGTGTCTAAGCACATCATCTTATGTACTTTGAGTGCCTTAGGATATGTTGCAATGTTAAATACAAAGACAAATGCAAAATCAGATGTGTAAAGAGCATAAAATTTTAATTTTCTCTAGACCAGTGGTTCTCAGAACTCTACCGTGCATTAGAATCACTGATTCAGTCAGTCTGCTATCGGGTCTAATTCTTTGCATTTCTATCAAGTTCTCAGGTAATGCTGATGCCGCTGGTCTCAGGAACACAGAACCACTGCTCTGGACTAAACTTCTGGCACCTCCAAACATTTGAAACACCAAACAGAAATTTATTTTTACAGTATATCTCTCTATATTTCTAATATCAAACACCAGCTAGATAGTTGATATGACAGACTTAACTACTGTTTGAAGTGCAAAAATTGCATTGTATTTATGTTTTAAAAAATAAGTTCTCCTCTTTAAGATATATATAGTGAAAAAAAGTTAAAAACACTGCAGATAGAAATGATATTGGCCATGTGCGTCAACCTCCCTCCTCAGAGGTACCTCTTATCCTGAATTAGGGTTTATCATTCTATACATGTCTTATATGATTAGAATATGCATGTATGGATGATGATAAAAATAAAACCAAAAGTTTGATAGAAAAATAGCATAGACAAGATATCAAAAAGTAAATAAATAAATGCAAAAAGGAGAAGCCAAAGGCAGCAGTGGCTCTCAGGAGCTTTGTGGGAAGTGCAGGAAAGCGTGGCCCATGGGCTGTAGCCACAAAAGGAATCGATATGATCGTTTATCTGGAAACCTTCCCCATCCAGAAATCTCTTACCAGGATCTGGTGGGTGTTAACCCTTCTGCAATCACCTGAGAGTACCAGGACAAAAAGAGAAAGAGAGTCAAAAGTTGTAAAAGTAGACTGAAGGCAGACTCAGTGGGGGAAAGCCTAAGCACACATCTTTGTGTACTCTGAAGGTTCCTGGAGGAACATCTGGAAAGTTGGTTGTTTATTGAACTCTACCCTTAAGACTGCCATTGCACTTGGCAGCTTTAGCGCCTTGCCAGGGATTCAGTGCAGGGTGCTCCGTCCTCCTCACCCCTGGAGAGAAGCTGCAGGCATTCCGCGAGGCACGGCTGGGCACAGCTCTGCTACTCCTACTCTAAGGCACTGCAAATGACTCATGAAACCTTTCCGGGCCTAGACTTTACTACCTGGAAAATGAAGGGTTTCAGATGTCCTCCAGAGCGACTCCCAAAGTCAACAGTACGCTACTACACTTGGGAAATTACTAGTCCTGGGATACAATCAGAAGAAAAGAAAGGAAGCTAACATGAACATATACAGGCTAGCTAGACCCTAGATAGTTATTTTACATGGTTTATTTTACTTAACCTCCGAAACAATTTTGTAAAGCTAGCACCAACAGCAACAGGAAGTTGAAGGGGAAGAGACTGGTGCTCAGAGTGTGCAGGAAGCTGCCCAAGGTCACAGAATCGGCAGTGGCAGAGCCGTAGATCAAAACCTGGAGCTGGCTGGCCTCAGAGGACAGGTTCTTTCCACTACACCACAGGCCACCTACTGAGTGCTATCCTGCTGCTGACAGAGTCACATGGAAGCCACAGTGAACTCTGACTCCAGGACTTAAAAAGAAGTACAAGATTATATCAAAGGTCAAGTCTGTTTTCTGTGCCCAGACTTACCTTTTTAAAAAAATCTGGCACTTTGTGAAAATGCATTTGATTATAAAATAATTGCCCAAAAGAAGACCCAACAAAATTAGCTTATAACATTTCTAACTTTTTACTTTAAAATTAATATTTTTCTCTAATATTCCTCCTTTAAAAAACAAACACATTTTATAACAGCAGGTTATATCTTCATACAAGAAGAAAGGTTGAAAATTTTGCTCTTCCTTAAAAATTTTAGAGGCTATACCCCAAAGTACTTATTTTCTAAGCACCTGGTTACAAAAGCAAATTTCTTGGCAAGTCTTGAAAGATTTTGACTATTTCACACAGAGTGACTATTTTTTTTAAGGGAGAAATAATTGTCTAGGGATTAGAAATATACTACATTCCTGTTAGGCCAAGGAGGTGAAGCAGCTTCAGAAGGTGCACACATTGCATAAAGCAACCGTCTGGCTCTCGGGGCTCAAGGTCATTTTTCTCTCCATGTAGGGATTCACCTAATTGGCGAAGCACATTTGTCCAGTGGATCAGGTGGCAAGACAACCTATTAGAGAGATCAGCGGTTTGATCTAGGGCACAGCTGCTCGGCTCCCTCCAGGCTTAAAATAATTCAGCATTATCAACCTCCCCCATTAAGTACAATTAATTTTATGAAATGGAGAAAATAAACATGGGTAAATAAAATGACTGACACACACCATGCACAGCAGAAAATACCGACTGTGCACACGATACTAGCTTCCCCGGGCTCCCACTGACCTCAAGGTGCTAATGAGGGAATTCTGCAAAGATTGCATTAAAAAGCATCCTGCACTTAGCCAGCTCTAACCTCAATCCAAACTTTCCTCCCACATTGCAGCAGGAGGGCCTTGCTAATTGGAATGGGCAGAACAAGTGGCCTGAAATTTGTTGCTGCAGCACACACCTCTACTACATCCTGAAACACACACACACACACACACACACACACACACACACACACACACACCCTCTACTCAAGATTTCTTAGTTTCTTCAAAAAATCTAAGTATGCGCATTACATGTAGTTTTTAAAATTAAAGTACCAATAAATAAATAAATAAATAAAATTAAAGTGCATGTTTGTGTGTGATTGCATTTTTTTTTTAAAAAGCCAGGTGGACATGGTTTCTGTAAGCACACGTCTCCCCATAAGACTCATGGTAATGACCAGAGACAGCAAGAACAAAGATGTCTGGTGAAAGAGATCCTCTAATCACATTAGCTGGTAGTTCTAAAGGAAGACGGTTGCTCTGAATTTCCCTTTATACATAGCAACTTCAAAAAAAATCCCTATTTTCTTAGAACATCCTTATGTAGGAAAGTCTGCGTGCCTTTGAAGCCTCAACACAAAACAAACAAGAGTCTTTACAAGTCCTGTCTGACCACCCAGGGAGAATCAAATAGTATTTTTTTCTCCAGTAAGCCACCCCAGGATACCACAAATAAAAAGGAAAAAGAGGAATTCATCATGTAACCGGGATGTATTTTGCTAGTGTCGCTATTACACTGTTTTAATCTAAACATTATGGTATATTTTTCACTAGCAAAGCACAAGAAGATCTAATTACTCATTTATTGAACAGAAGAAGTTTTGAAATAGCAGAAAGTAGGTTACAATCTAGCAAATAGCAGAGAGGGGAAGATTAGGGAGTTTTCTTCTCAGAATCCCAAGAATTGAGCAGGGGTGTTTAAAGGCACTGATGTTCGGTGGAGCCAGGGCCCCTGTGTTCCTTAGTGCAGAAACCCGGAGATGAAAATGCTCAAGGGCTTAGACTGCAGGCGACAGCAGGGGAGGAGAGTTTCCTGGGCATCACATGGAAGAGCTTAGCAGCATGAAAGTACAACAGAATCCTAAGAAGGCCTAAGAGTCATAAACATCCTGAAACGTGCTCCTCTGAGCATGTCATGTCTCTGCGGAAAATCTCCATTTGGGCCAAATAAAGACCAGAGTCTGTAGCCAGACAATAAGGAGCCTCTTCTATCTAACCCCAAATTGTCTCCCCAGGCTCGGTTTCCAGTGCTACTGTTTGGGGACACCCTGCGCCAGCCCCACTGAAGCCCCTGCTGTTTCTCAGATCTGCAGGGCACCCACTCATGCCCGTGCACTGCCGGTCTCTCATTCACCTGAAATATCCTGACGTCCTACCTCCCTACTGACTCAATTTTTAAGACAGAAGGATGAAATGGGATTCACAGACCTCTGCCTGATCACTGCTCTGCCACTAAACAGCTGGGTGGCTTTGAGTCAGTTACTTAATCTCATTTCCAGCCTCAGCTTCTTCATCTGCTAACTGGGGATGAGAAAGTGAACACTGTCCACTATTGTGGGCATTAAGTGAAATGAGGGTGCTGATCAACTGAAGACATTAGTAAGTGTTAGTGTGCTCCACTCAAACACACATGCCGCCTTCCCCCGAACATCTGCAGCCAAAATTAATCTCCCCCTTCTCGAAATTCCCATTGCACTTTGACTGCATTAAACAGCATTAAACCACCAAACTGTGGTTCCTGGTCATGCTCTACTTGCATTATGACCATGTCTCCACATGCGAGCACATCTACCAGATTGTGTGCTTTTGGGGGCAGGACCCACATTTGATTTTTGTTTGTATTCTTTCCAATGTCTTGCACAAACTCTAATCAAACTGTAAGAATCTCAGGACTCTAGAATTAACAGGACTTTTTAAATAACCTAGACAAAACTCAACATTCTATAAAGAAAACTGAGTCCAAGTGAGATGAAGAAAATAATCACACTACTGGTAGGTAACAGAACCTTTGCCTACATGATAAACTTAAATGGATGAATGAGTGGATGGATCAATGGGTGGATGTTAGGATGGATGGATGGATGGGTGGATGGATAGATGGATGGATGGACGACAAAAAGACATAGAGACAGACCAACCAGCAGTCAGTTAGAGCATCCAAGACATTGTCAGCAATTCAAACCCTAGGGGATAGGGTACTGACCTGCCATATAATGGCCACCTCACCACTCATACCTTCTTCCTAAAAATTTTTAAATTTCATTTTTTTTTAATTCTTTAGAAAATCCAGATGGGGAAAATCCACCATGCAAAAGGATTTGAAATGGTATTCCTCTTCAGCAGCAGGATCTCTTAATTAATTTAAAGTACAATTGTATTCAAAACTTTTCATATAAACAGCAGCTGCCCTTTGCCTTGTGTAGCTTATTCATGCCACAGGTGTTGCTAAGCGGCAATCCACGTGCCAGTCACATGCTGGTCCCCCGCCCAAGAAGCCCCAGCCAGACCATTCCTGTGAAGAGTTCCCGGCTCAATGTCACCTCTTGCTCCTCCTCTCCTCCAGTCTGCCACCTCCATCTGTCCCTACGTTTCTTCTGTAAAGTGCAGCACCAGCATGATAGATCCCATCACAGAGATAATGAGAGAAATTATGGAAAGGCAGCTTGCAAAGCACTTGGCAGACACTTACAGTTGAAGGTTGTGGATATAGGAGCTCATCTCCCTTTACTTTCTCAGGTTCAGGAAATGCTGTAAACCTCTCGGATAGAGGGAAGCTCTAAACTAGGACGTGGATCACAGGAAGAATTTCCAGAATATTCCCCTGCAGAGCCACATGACTGACAGGAAACAGCCCCAGAAAACATTGTGTAGCTGTGCTGTACCATGTTCAAAAATGCCCACCTCACTCCATACGTCTTAGAACTTTTTAAACCGACTGAAAACGTGATCTGGGTATAGAAAATACACAGTGTAGGATTTTGTATGGTGCAGAAATGTATGGAGATGAGATACGGAAAGCTAAGTTCACAGCAATTGAAGACAATACATACAAGACATATTGCACAAATGCATCGTGCCAATTACTGTCCTTTCCCTAGGAAGTTTCTACAGCTTCCTCACTCGTATCAGGACCTTCCATGAGCAGGAGAGGGAATTCGATGAGGCCTCTCCTGTATGGGATCTATCTTGATGACTGTGTTGATGGTTCAAATCCCTGCTTCAGAAGTCATCCTCGACGTCCCCATCTAAATCAGCCCTTCCAGCAACGTCTCTATCTCCACACTCTGCTCTATTTCTTTACGGCGTTCATTATCATCTAACATTAAATTGTATCTTTTTATCACTATTATCATTGCCAGTCTGTCTTGCCAAAACATGCTTCCTTAGGGCACTGGCTCTGTTTTCTTCACTTCCGTATTCCGAGGACCTAGAACTGTACACGAAATAGACGGTGAATGATCATCTATGAAATGAATAATCGATATCCACTCTCCAGATCAAAACCCTATTAATGTAGGCCCATTGTTGCTGAGTTACTAAAGACAATGGTTTCTCTTCCCCAATACAACAGTACTGGGTTTAAAGCAACACCCAAGCTGAACCTCGCCTCCCTCTCTGCTCATACCTGACGGTAACTCAGAAATCAACCCAGAGAATAAAAGGGGGTGCTTTAAATAATTATGCTGGAACAACAGGGGACAGTGGGAATGTCCTGAGCAAGGCTAACTGTGGGACCACTTTAACCACAAAGCAAAACCAGACTTGAGGAGGGACAACACTGACTATGGTCCCTGAACAGGGTCAGACACAAAGGACACGACCTGTTGCTGAGAACAAATGGGCCTGCAACTCAAGCTATGGCGGTGAGGAGGCTTCGAGGGGTGATGATCTCTACCTGAGGCCCCGCTGCCATCCACAGTGTAGGGCGAAGTTAAAACTGCCCTAAGAAAGGCTACACGGGAGACAGGGATGGAATTCAGGTTGGAGGGCTTCGCTTTAGAGGAAGACAGGCATGGAACATGTGTGCTGATTACTACACAGAATAAAAAATTCTCACTGAATGGAGCTCTAGGAAGCAAAGAAAAAAGAAAAATGTGTTTATAACAAGGATACCTAAAATCACACCTTTTAAAAAGTATAACAAAGTATTATCTTTTCTTTCTCCTATTATAAATCATCTTTTCTGCAAAAACTGGAATTAGGTTAACTATGAACTTAGCAACATAAAGGTTTTTCAAACATAAATTACTTTAACTTTTCATAGGCACATTTATGCAGAGTGGAATTTTAGTTCACTTACAAAATACCATCTGAGAGAAATACTTCCTTTTTCTTGCCACTTTAAGAATCCCTCAACAATGTAACTATTGCATACTGGATTCTACTCTCCATCTTTTCCCCCAAACTGAGAAATTTTCTCAACAAACAGGCTTCAAAGAAATATATTTTAAATAATTATAATAAACTACAATATCTCTAACAGTTATGTTGAGTCTATAGATAGAGTGTTCTGTTTATATGATAGTTCATTATACACATAAGAAAATACAATATGCATATTAAAAAATGTTGTAGTTTTTACCGCTCTGGACATAAGAAAGCCTCAATTCTGCTTACATATGAAAATTCTGACTTTTTTTTAGGTGGGTGGGGTCTTGCTACATTGTCCAGGCTGGTCTCAAACTTCTGGACTCAAGCAATCCTCCCACCTCAGCCACCCAAATAGGTGGGACTATAGGGACATACATCCATGTTTCCTGAATGGTCTCCAGCTAGGGAAGTAAATGAATGGAATCTTTATAGCCTAGAAGAGAAACAGTAAATAAGTAGTTAAGGAAGGAAGAGAGGGAGAAAAAGAAGTGGGGAGTGACAGAGGAAGGGAAAGGGGGAGGGACTGAAATAAAAGATTAGGCAGGGTGTCAGACAGCCAAGCTGAGACAGACTTCCGCCACCAATGACCTTTGCACTCTAATCACAGTGAATGTCTCAGACACCTTCAAATCATAAACAAGTTTCCTAGCAAAGGACTAGAACACTACAGGAAGACAATTTGAGTCATTTTTCCTTTTTCTTATAGAATAGCAGTAGCATCTGCCAAAATATGTCCTTGACCCACCCATCCATCTTGCTCCTCCCCATCTACGAGCTCTCCTCCCGTCTGCCATGGAAAACAAACCCCTGCGCTCCTCGTGCTGGTCCGGGTTTCAATCCCTCATTCATCAACAGCAACGAAGACATTTATGAGGACTTGTCAACGTGTGGCCCTATGCTAGACATTGCACAGACCCAAGTTAACAGACTCGGGCTCGTCTTTGAGGTGCTTCCCAAAGAGGTTATTGTTTGGCTTTATAAATTTGACCACCAGAAAAACTCAAGGCACATGCCCTAATTCACAGCAGGTCTGTGGCTTGGGGTACAAAGAGCAGCACATTTTATAAGCCCCTATAAATCAAAGTGAGTCCTCTCACACTCAAGCACAGTCTGCCAGTGCAAACAAGAAATGGATTTCTAAACCGTGAAACCAACTCTCTTTGAGGAATGTCCTCTTTTCTTCCTTTTCCAATACATTGGAGTTGTTTTTGCAAACCTGAAATAGCAGAGTCTTATTTCGCACACAGCCAACTAGAGCTCAATAAATATCTGAACCATGTCTTACCGACAAACACGAAATAATTATACTGCAGGATAATTAATGCCATACACATCACTTCATCCGGGGAAACGTTCAGGTGCAAAAAACATTAAAAGAAAAATAAAAATGGGGAACTATGATTTCTGCTTGGCAGGGTTGGGGGTCTGCCTTTCAGTAACCGAATATGTAAAGAGTTAATTCTTCTTCAAAACATGTCTATATCCTTGTGTTTTAAATTACAAAAAGCTCTGAATTATTGTAGTCCGGAAAATAAAAATATCTGGGATTTTCTTGTAGGGCAGTTCAAATAGTAAAAGAACATTTGATATTTTCAGTTTTCCTGAAGATCAGAAGGACTTTCAGAATAATGCATTTTTCCTTCAACAAAGGGCATCTGCAAGGCTTAATCTGCTGAAAAGAATCATTCTGACAGTCTTCATGTATTCTTTTCAGGAAAGCCCTGTTCAGAGAATTCCACAGAAAAAAACATCAGTACCCCAGGAAAGCACCAACCTAAACCATTCTAGTTCCTTGTAAATAGACGAGGCCAAAGTATTTTTAATTTATTCTAGATATTAGATTGAGGGACGAAATAGAATGATAATCCTGAATATTACATATTTTTCACATTCCCTCAATGGACCAATACTAAAACAAATATTGGAAAGATTTGCCCATCATTCAAAGAACATCTCCCAGGAAAGCTACTTTTAGAATCTTGCTGTAAGACAAAAATATCCCTAAGGTAGGAAATTTTAAATTGTATCAATGCTGCAACTGAGAACAATAATCCCAATAACAAGAACAATTACAGTATGATATTATTACAACAAGGTACCTTTCCTCCAGGACTCAGAATGTTTTGCAAACATTCTCTCATGCTGGGATAATACTGCTAGGGAATTAGAATATAAGGAATTTTAATGACTTCTCTCAGGCCACTGGTCAGCTCCAATGGTACAACAAGGTGTAAATACTGACTGTGGTCTGCTGATCTAACGAACTGACCACATAAATTTCAATTAATAATTTGGAGAATTCTATTTCAGGGCAATTTTCAAGAAAACACATATTAGCTCTTCCGATAAATTCTGATTTTGCTTCTTGTTCTCTGTTTCCATTCCCCAGCTCCTACACAGCACAGTCAAGAAATAGGATAATTGGGGAAAGTTTCTAAAGTGGTCTCCCTGCCCTAAAATGTATCTCTTTGTCTCTCTCCTACATTCCTCTGGCACAAGACGGGAAGTAAAGCTTCCTCAAATGCCCAAGACAGGAAGCAAGATGGCCGTCCTTTCATTGCCTATCAGAACATTGAAGTTGTCCATCATCAATCTCGCGTTTTTGTCATTCTTCAACACCCTCCCCGCACACAAATATCTCCTCTTCTCATTGTCCCCTGGCACATCTGTTCATGCTGTAATTGCCTCTTTAAATCTCCATAATTTCTACTTGTCTGAGTTCCCTGAATACTTACTCAGTGATCAAGATACCAGAGTTGAGGCCGGGCACAGTGGCTCACGCCTGTAATCCCAACACTTTGGGAAGCTGAGACAGGAAGATCACTTGAGGCCAGGAGTTGAAGACCAGCCTGGACAACCTAGTGAGACCCCATCTCTACCAAAGAGAGAGAGAGAGAGAGAATTAGCTGGGTATGATGGCATGTGTGCCTGTAGTCCCAGCTATTTAGGAGGCTGAGGCAAGGAGGATCGCTTGAGCCCAGGAGTTGGAGGCTGCAATGAGTTATGAACGCCCCAGTGCACTCCAGCCTGGGCAACAGAGCAAAATTTTGTCTCTTAAAAAAAAATTAAATTTTAAAAAATGATATTAGATTTGAAAACAACCCTGAAGCCCACTTAGTCCAACCCTGCCACCTCATCCATACAGCTGGCCATATGAACGTCCAACTTCTCTTTAAACACTCTCAGGGGTAAAGAAGTCACTACTCTGAAAAGCAGAGCTCTGTCGAGCATTTTAATTGTGAGAAAACTCTTATTTGAGCTGGATTCTTGTGTGCTCACTTGTATTGTATATCTACCCAGCATGCCCAATTCTGTACCCTAGATTGATCTATAACAAATAAACTTGTTCTGTGACAAAACAGTCTCTGCAATGTTTGAACACAACTATTACATTTATCCTTAATCTTTGCGGATCTAAGCTCATATGCCAAGGTCCTTTACTTCTCATGGGACCTGGTTTCTAGACCCTTTGCCTTCCACAAAAAATCTCTAATTCAGTGTTACCTGTTATTTGTGTCATGCACACAGAGAAAATAATAATATTTGCACAGCATATTGGGAAAACAGACAAGGGTTCTGGGCAAGGCTGACCAGCTTGAGATCTTTAGGCCAGAGCACAGCTCAGACCTAAAGTGGAGACTGATGTTTAGCGCCCCTGCAAGTCACACACAGCACCCGAATAGGAAGCTCCATGCTAATTTTACTTGTTACTCTCTTAAAATCTGGCCCCCAAAATTGAACACATTCTGCACAGAACATCTCGTACCCAATTTATTTCATCCACCCTTCCCTCAATAACTAAAGCAAACAATCATTTTGTCCTCTTCCTGACTAGGAAGCGCATATCTGCTTGAGCTGAATTTGATATCTGGCATCGTGATATTTGACTATAGATCTTTTAGGATGTTCTTAAATGAGCATCTTAATTCGCCTTCCCAAAAATGACTACAATTTGGTTAGGGGCCATGTTCCCTTGTAATTATCATTACGCCTAAAAGAACACAGTGCAGAGGGGGTACAGAGTAGGGCCTCCCAAAGACATTTGCAAAACTGAATCATTCAGCCTCTCTACAGGAAAGCCAGGGCTTAGAGGCTATGGTCTAGTTTAAAAGATATAAACCTCACCTGAAGAGGAAGTTTATCGCTCTGTCTGTTTATTCAGGCGGAGTCTAAACAATGACACAGACTTTCAGACTGGAAAACTTAGTACAAATAAATGCTTCCAGACAGGTCTGGATTGGGAAGGACCGTGGAATTCCTTCTCCTATCTGGGCTATTAAGCCCAGACACTCGTCACTCAAGTTATAAACACTACTAAATGACATCGCATAGTTTTATTTAAAGCTATGTTTGCTTTCAGATTAGACTTTAACATTTAATAAATTTCCCATCAGAATACGGTAAGAGTGGAGAGTATTTTGATTTAAGCATTATTTCAAATATGAAACTCAAGCTGTGTTAGTTAAAACAGGCTCTAGTTATAATTCGGTCTCACAGTAAGGTCAAGACTCTTGGATTCCCCTAATCCTTTCCCTCTAGGGCTGAAATGCCTGGGAATTCAGTGAATTTACATATTCTTCCTTGACCACAGAGCGGTCACAGGGCCCCAGCCAAACTCTTCTCTCACTCCTCCGGCTTCAGGCTGATTTTTCTCTGTGGCACTCAGCTCAGAATCCACCTTGGAGGGAGCAAGCTTCAAGGGGACAACCCTACCACAGAAACGAAAGCAGCATCTTCCTTTCCTGGAGGTTGAGACCTTACTTTTTCTCCTCCTCTCTACCTCTCTGGGTGCAAGCCAGGAAATTTGAAACTCTGATAATTAAAAGTCAGCGCTGGTCCCTCTGGACTCCATCCATTTTTAAGTGAGCTATGAGAACTTGGACATTTTACAGATCCTGGAAGAATGAAATATGAGGAGAGAAAAGGAAGTTTGACACATGCAGAGAAACTGATCTCTAGGGTTAGGGAGAAGCTAAGAGAGGGGAAATATTAAGACAGCATGCATAATACAAACTTAATTCACTGATCATACCCCTGAAGAATAAACACTGGCTTCTCCATTAATGTTGGAAAGTTAAGCAGTTAACATGAACTTGTAATTTCATGCAAAAAAAAAGAATGAAAGAAAAAATCTTGTAGCTAAGGGCAGGCTAAGGACTTTAGTGCTACACTTAATTCATCTTACCACTCACTCTGCCTGCCCGGTCTGTGCAAAGTAGTTGGAATAAAAGGGGAAAGTTATTTTGCAAAGAAGATTAAAAATAAGGTGAAAATGATTCCACTACAAAACAGACTAAGTTTGTCCTTTTTACCTTTATGAATCCCAAGTAGAAAAAAGTGATATATTCTGCAGTGACCCTGAGACAAGGACAGGACAGGCCTGGGGCAAATATTCAAAGCAGATCTTCAGGGGAAAAATAAATCCCATTCTGATTCTATCCCTGAAACTGGCATTTCCATGCAAATCTATTCTGTTCATTAGAAACCAACATTATTCCGAAGTATCACCAATCCATGAGTTTGGCCAGTACCAAGGGATCTATTAATTTTAATTCTATAGTAGTACCTTTAAAAGTCTAAAGGGTAGATAGTGTGGAGATAAGAAAAATTAATTGTTTAATCCACATTAATATAAGCCTCAAAAAACTGATAAAGGAAACAAAAATCTCCATTCTAGTGTATGTTAATATCCATTTTTTAAAATTAAATAAGACGATTCGAAAGCAATGAAAATAATGTCAGATTAACAACTAATTCTGTGCTGGACACTTAGTACGTGTTCAATAAATTGCTGATTTCTTAAACAGAATTTACTAAGTAAAAATAATAAATTAAAGATTGCCTTCTTATGGATAAGGAATGTACAAAGAGAAATGAAAATATTACTAGTTAAACCTCCCATAAGACCATGACCAAAGGAAATAAGAGTTTGGAACAAGCAACAAAAACATTTCATGATTCAAAATATTTATGCTACACTCTTTCAAATCAACGAATTCTATGATCAGTTGCACCATCCCTGTGAAGTGAATATTGCTCAGAGAAAGAAAAGAACATTGTGAGTTAAACCAAAATTGTTGTGGAGCTAAAGTTCTTCTGAGACAGCGTGCAGGCAGATTTGAATACTGTAAGATAATATATAAAGAGAAACATTTTCAACAGGGCTGCCTCAGTATGAACTGCTGTCCACAGAGGTTTTCTGAGTGCACATAATTCTCGAATTTACTCCACTCCCTACCATGACTAGGATTACCTCATCTTCTTGTCTTTCCACAATCTGTTTTTGCTAACTATTGTCTATGGGCATGGCTTATAATTTTTCAATATTTTCTGGAGACTTCCTATTTCACAAGTGTATCTCGGTACCAATATCATTTTACATTTAGAAATAAAGTCTATTCTAAATCATTTAGCTACAAATCCATGGAAATTTCTCAGTTTATAGTTTTCTCAAGTTCCTCTACCCTCTACTTAAGAGAAATTAAATTTTTATCTTCTCACTGACCCATTTTAATTTTTTGGAAGAAATGTCAGTCATGCTGCATAAGGTGCATTGTGCTGTCCAATGCTGTAAACAAAACGAAGCCAAGTGGACTTAAGACAAAAGTATCAGACTTCATCTGAAAATCTTAAACAAAAAGAACCCTTTCCCACTAAAATAATTCAAAAGGTCAGAGTAATTCTGTATATCTCTGGAAGGCTTTACTTCTTAGACCTCAAAAGTGCCTCCCTTTCATAAACTCCTAAATAGATAAACACATCACATTTCCTACTCGACAATGCTTACATCTGAATTCCCAGTAAATTCCTTTTGTTAAAATGTTTCTCATTCATTTCAACTTTGAGACTGAAAATAAAGATAAGTCATTCTTGTTGCATGAAACACAATCTTCAAATTACTCTTACATAATGATGTTTACGTAGATTTGAACAGACAATTTTGAAATTTTTGATCCACGTAGGCAAAATTTTTAAAAATAAGTATCATTGTATTTAGGCAGACTAAAATACTAAGGTCTTCAGAGTGGTAGAAGAAAGCAAACATTGAATATTCTCTGAAAACAAGACCACATCTTACACCAAACTTTACTGGAGGAGTAGCTCCCTTCTGCTTACAATAAAAGAGCAAATACATCTTGAATAGAAGATGCCCTGGTGGGCAGGCTTCCTCTGATCTCCAGGACACCCAAGCACATGCGAGGAACTCTGAGATGCAGGCTGGGGAGGGAGGTGGTCCCTCCGTGAGTATGGAGAGCAGTTAGGGAGCAAAAGCCCAGAAATGACTGCATGTGCTCAGAAGTGAAGGGCAGTCAAAGACAGGTCCCTCCTTGGGAGAATGTCCAGCCCCAGCTGCAGTAGATTTTAGTGCTGCCCATAGAACGCTTTATCTTGTGACCCTGAAAGGATAGAATGCATTTGTCCTTTAGGGGTGATTTTAGCTTCGGATTTTCCATCTGAGAAATGTTACATGCCATATCTAATTTGCACACACAAGACCCCTTAAAGGCTTGTGGAATTTTCTAAATAAATAAATCAAATATCAAATGCCTTCTCTAACTTTAATTTAATTATGAGAACAGATCAGTGTTGCTGCATTTTTTAAAAGGAAACTTCTTTTAAAAAAATTATGATACATCCACTCTGTTCCATCAAATACTAATGTTGTCATTCATAAGAACAGCAGAGAACTAGATGTTTTGGCTTGGAAAGATGATCACAGTACCTGAACGGAGGGGGAGAAGCAAGTGGCATATGGTATACAGTGTACCGTGACCCCATTTTTGTTAAAGGAGATAAATAAGCGTGTTTATGAATGTAAGAAGGTAAGTATGGAAGGACACACAACAATCTGCTGACATTGGTGTCACAGAGCGGTGGCACAGTACAAATCACACCAACCCCATTATCTGCCAAATAAAATCCACACTAGCCAATAGAAGGTAACTATTAATAATATATAATGGTTGAATATGTTTGTGTAAATGCTTTGTTTTCACAACTGAACCCTGCACTCTCTTGAGGAAAAGGTATAGCCACCCTAATGTACACACCCAGCATGTCTTACCTGGTAAATAAGCATGTAACGTTTGCAGGATGAATGAATGAATAAATGAGTAGTAAATGTTTTAAGCAGCTACTGCATAACTCGAAGACCTAGTTCCTGTGTGAACAATTTAACGTTTTGGATCTGGTCAACAGTAGGAGGAAAAAAATACTGCCCATTGCATTGCAAGCTTTCTCACACAAGCTTACCCCGCTTAGCAGGTGGGGAATCCATTTCTTCACAAATGGTAAAAGAATAGTCCCCATTTTTGACTTATTCTATACTGATTACAATGACAAAAATAGAATAGCTGTTTCTTTTTCCTCTTTTCCCTTTCTGGCCCGGTGACACTATAATTCTTGGGCAACTTTCCCATAGGAACTAATTTTCAAAAGTTACGAGAAGAATTTATTCTGACCAGCATATTCACAAATGAACCACCAATAAGAATACAGTCACACTTCTTTCTAGGAATTTAAAACAGTATTTACCCGTTGGTCCAAAGGAACCCAAAAATCACAGTTTTATATCATTTCTATTGCAGGCCGTAAAGAAATTCTGAGGAGAAAAGGGAAATCTCTTGAGTTGGGGGGTTAGAAGGGAATTGGACAACCCTTGTCAATCAGAGCTTGCAGCATGCCTAACAAGACACAAGATAAATTGTCACAAAAGTAACAAAAGTGTTTCCTTTCAGTCAAGGTGTTGACTATGAGCAAATAAAATATTTACAGAGTCTTAAAAATGCATATGACTCCTATTTTTGCTCTCTTAGTAGGCAACAATTTTGAGACACTTAGTCTTCATTATTGGAACAATAACCACCCATCTGAACAGCTAATATGCAATCCTTTGCCAACATTTAGTGAATAAATTGTGCTGGATTGTTTTACGCTAGAATTATGCCAACATCTTTGATCATTTCTTCCCTATTTCTCTTTCTCTTTCATTAAAAAAAAAATGAAAAATTTTATCTAGAAAAAACCTTAGGTCTAATGTTTACCAATCTTCTGGGAGGTATTTTATTTTAAAACGAGCCTTTTCTTATACTACACTGCACTCTGCCAGAATCCAGTTTTAGTTCTAACTCACTTCCAGCTATTCTGAATCCTGCTCATCTTCCCAGGACCAGTTTAATTTATACCTCACACCCTAACAATGCTCGCTCACCCTGACCACCCTTTTTGAGGGATTCCTGCCTCATTAATGGTTTTCTATTATTTTGGCACTGAACCATCAGCTCTTTTATTCATAACTTTAATGCTTCAAATATCCAAGAGTTGTTTCCCTATTCTACGTTAGGTTTCATAGTTCCTAGAGGGAGCAACTATGACTTGCTTTTTTTCCTTTCTCTCCTTACCACATACCAGACACTCAGCCAAAACTTCTTGAATGAATGAGTGAACGCCATGCCGTTGGAAAATGAACTTTCGAATTAACCGCCCATGTGTTAAGGAAGGTGATTTTCCCACAGATGTTCCAAAGCCCTCCCTGAATTATCTAGCTAATTAAAAGGAGTAATGACCAGGATGTTAAGATAACAATAAATACAAAAGATCGTTATATATTGCATCTTATAATACATTTAGAAACGTGACTTAATCAAATACAATCTAGCAATGCTAATATTGTAGGGTAGGCTTTTGGTTTTGTTATTTTCAGAGTTCCATAGTTGGAGGTAATAATACAGATAGAGGACCCACAGATAAATATAAATAAATATATCTGTCACTCTCTTTACAGTATCACAAGTTCCAAACAAGGACTTTTGGCCTAAGTGAATTAGGAGCTGCTTTAATTTTCCTTGGTTCGAGTGAGGCTACCACATACCAGAGCCTCCCAGTACGTTTCCAGGTGTGCTTCGCTATTAATCTATTCAGCCCTCGGCTGGCTGGATGGGGTCTGGGTGGCTGAAGCCCTGGGAATAACTGAAGAGACCCCCTGGACCAGTCATCTTTGGCCACACACAACCTTATCCATTTACTCCTGCAAATATTTTATGTGTGCCATAATGCAGAAGCATGAGAAGCAACCAGAATGACCCTCTGGCTTTGCAGCTGGGTCAGTGAGTACCTGTGTCTCCTCTTACCTCCAACCCCGCTCCCCAGGCACAGATGGTCTAAGTAATCAAAGGCTGTTGTAATATGAAACAAACAAGAATCCACAGATATGCTACAAGAGGGAAGGACAGCTAATGGGTTTAGAACTGGGGAGTATTCTGCATTACAGGTTTATTTATTGTGGGGAAAATAAGTATTATTTGAGACAGCAGGTGCCAGAATCTCTCTTGGGGAGGGAACTGTCTTTATTTAGGAAAATACCTTTATGAGCCACTTGAGAGCAAGGGGAGGGAGGCAGGAGAGAAAGGAGACAACCTTTGTAGCTAAAGGTACAAAGATGTAAGATATTACGGAAATTTGAGAAGAGAGAGATGAGAAAAAAAAAGGAGAGAGAAAAGGATTAGGCAATTTGCAAAGCCAGGTCTCTGCAGGAGAGACATTGAAGAGCAGAAATGTTTACTACAAAGTTTTAAATTATTGATATCACTATGATTCTAAACCCCCTCAGTCTCTTCAAACTTTGGTTAAAATCTCTACATTCGTAATGCATTTCGTGATTTTTTTTCCTGTGAAATCACAGAAAGGAGGCTGAGGTTCGAGGGGAGAGAGAACAGAGTGGCCGGGCAGGGTGAGATGTGCAGGAGATTAGGAGTTCAGCAGGAAAAGGAGCTCAGAACAAGAAATGGAAATTCAAAGTAATCTTGACAGGGGCTGGTGAGGGAAGCCAGTTTAAACTTTTAAACTATGGAAGGAGGATATGAGGAAATCTTAGGCAAATCTTAAGAGAGGGGTCAACAGCCGTATTCTGGGAGGTGCAGAGTGACAGATAAAGATACCGACGTAACTGTATGTGCGGGGAGAGACGTGGTTGATGATAGAAAGGCACATGTTCCTATCATAAATGCGTATACTATAAAAATGAGGATTCATTTCGCTTCATGCAACCGTCTTTGAAGTAGCCTCCTTTAGATCCCCAAATGGAAAAATTCTAAAGGCCAGATGTGACTTTTCTCTGTGCATATGCTATAAGGTCATAAATCACTCAGACCCTGACCATCAGAGTTCTATTTAAAAAAAAACAACAACAAAACAAAACATACCATTGAGTTTGCATGTCTACTATCATACTGACAAATATATACATATTTGTGTTTGGCAAAGATGTAATCTTGGATAAACTGATAATAACAGAAGCTCTCACGCATGTAGAGGATAATGTATCAATTTGAACCTCTCATGTAAATATAGGTTACTGTTAGTGACCTACACATTTTAAGATGTGTTTCCAATTGTTGGAGCTATATTCACATTTTCTCAACATAAACTGCTGTGTTCTGTTTAGTGGGTAGCGTGTGGAAGACACCTAGGCAAAGAGAGATCCAAAATCTCCCATGTAGTCCCTGGTTCCAAGTTATGCTCACCACACGACTGAGACTGTTTTCTTTTTTTATTTAGTTATTTTATTTTATTTTATTTTTAAGACAGAGTCTCACTGTGTTGCCCGGGCTAGAGTGCCATGGCGTTATCCTAGCTCACAGCAACCTCAAACTCCTGGGCTCAAGCGATCCTCCTGTCTCAGCCTCCCGAGTAGCTGGGACTACAGGCATGTGCCACCATGCCCGTCTAATGTTTTCTATATATTTTTAGTTGTCCAATTAATTTCTTTCTAATTTTCGTAGAGACAGGGTCTCGCTCTTGCTCAGGCTGGTTTCGAACTCCTGAGCTCAAACAATCCGCCTGCCTCAGCCTCCCAGAGAGCTAAGATTACAGGCATGAGCCACCGCGCCGGGCCAAGACTGCTGTTTTCTTAATCTGCTTGAAAGTGTGGAGTTGTTTACAAAGCATCCAGCTCATCAACTTGCTCATTTTTGTTTTAGCAGGTTCTGGACTTTTTCTTTTGGGGTTTAAAACCAAAGGACAATCCAATCAAGGTGTTTTCCAGACCCAAATTATAGTGTTGTGTGAAAGAAGAAAATTTTGACTAGAGTGAAATATTTTTTAGTATCTGTACTTTTAGAGTTTTGAAAAAAAAATTCTTTTGCTAAATTAGTCTTTTATCTGATCTTGCTAAACTCAAGCATAGCTGCTGATGTCAAAAGCTAGCAATGAAGCGGTTAAAATTTCTACTTCTGTCCTTAATTATGTTTAAAATAAATTTTAGCATGCAGACTTAGTGTGCTCACAGAGCTATGGAATAATCCACTGGTCTAAGGAGCTCTAATTCCTAATTGACGCAATAGCTTGTAATTGTATTTTCATAGTGTTTAGTAAAAACATTCAGCTCGTTTATTTTGTTTAACATTTGTTTTAAAATTTGCTCATAATATTAAATTTATGATTAAAGAAATCAACTGAAATCTATTTGGAACAAATTTTTTTTCTTTCTGAAAAATCACTCATCCTCACATTTGGATAACACAATGGTGATTTTTAAAGCACTGATGCATTTGAAAAACATCTCCAAAGGAAAGAAACTCTGTCTTTGTGTTCCTTCTTAGATAAATATGTCACAGCTATATCCCTGGTTATACCAGATTCCAAAGCTTTTCTGTTTAAAAAAAAAAAGGTGTCTTATACAACCTATATTGTACTAAATCTAAAACTTGCATACAAATGGAAGCCATCTTGAAAAGTAAAAGAAATAAATTACTTTTGTAGAAAAAAAAGAATTATAGAACACAGTTACACCGAAAACAATAGCTATGGGCAGAAAAAGTGACAAGACATATAGCAGCTCATTAAAAATTCAGAGGATATTGGAAAAGGCAGATTTAATCTGTCCTCCTTCACCAAATATGCTGAAGGACATTTGACAAATACAACATACAAACTGTGTTCTATGAAATTTAAAAATTCACAACTTCTATCTTCCTCAGTCTCTGTTTCTTAACACAAGCAAGAGGTGGAATGAAATCCATTCACTAAAAGGTTACTTCGACAGGAATTAAAAGGAATATAAATAACAAGGGGAAACAAACTATTTGGTTAATGAGGCATCAACTGCTCAAAGCAGCAGTTACAGGCATGCCAAGAGATACTAAAAGCCCACTACCCTTATGTTTACCTTGCGACATTCCTGAAGGGTTTGAGCTGGCTACACCGCTCCATGACCGCCATAAACCATACATGTTGAGTTATCAAAGACCTTAAACATTCTTCTGGTCTAGCCTTTTGTTTCTTCGCAGACATTGCTATTCCTTGGTTAGAGAAAACTCAGACCTGGAGAAGTTAAATACCTTTCACTCCTGTAGGTATAGCCTCTTCCCCCTCTCCTGCCCCTCAGCCCAAATATCACCCATTCATATTTCATCCCAATCACACCATGGTCACAGGAGGAAGAAAAGGTTACAGCACCAGAATACAAAAGCTTGGTGTCATTCGACACATACAGAGGCTACTGTGTCTAGGACACCCACCAAAAAATAAGAAGGCAGTAAAAACAGCCTCTCCACTTAGAAAGCTTGGCTGGGAAAAGGAAAAAGTGGCACAAGATGCACAGAGAAATATATCAAGAGTACAAGCAGAATGAGCAGAAGTGCTCAGGAAATGTGGAACGCGGCAACCGCAACAGTCAGGATGAAGTGCTTCTAGCCAGGGGGACTCCCTGGCCGGGGACCTGAAAGTGAGGAAGGACAATCACAGGGTGAGGAGAGACTCGTGCAAGGGCAGGAATTGGGAAAAGCTGAATTTTCCATGACATGCCTATAAACAGCTCATGTAACCAGGACACTGCTGCGGCTCCTCCAAGGTAGCCCCAAAACTGACCTTCGGTCGCACTGACATCGTGATCGTCCATCTGTGTCCCCAGTGCACTTAGAATCAAGTCCCCACCCAGCACCTCGGCCTACAGGGCCCTCGCGGCCAGGCCTGCCTCTGCCTCCCCAGCTCTCCCCTTCCCCCGCCCCAGGCAGCCACACTGCCCTTCTTGGGGTCCTCACACCAAATCCTCCCCATCCACGGGGTCTTTGCTCTGCTTGTTGCCCCCACTTCAAATGCCCTTGCCCCGTCTTCACAGGACAGGCTTCTTCTTGTCTTCCTCAGACACACCTCGGCGCCTGACCTCCCAATCAGCAGCACCTTCCCATGGCCCTACTTTAATTCTCTGCATTGCAACATCTGATGTTCTCCTTGATTATTATTTTTTATTTTGGAAATGAGTACTGTTCGTATTCTGTATTTGTAAATTCACCTAACTCGCTAAAATTTATTCGTAACCCCAAAATCAACACACACAGAGACTTTTGCGCTATTTTCACAAACATGCACAGAACAGTGAAAATTTTGAGTTGCCTGACACACATGTTCCCAACTGAGGTGAAACAAGGTAACACTCGGCCTTCTTGTTTCAGCTCTGATAGTGTGAACGAGTGTCCTTTTTAGTGCCATGTTCTTTGTATTTTTATGCTTTTTGTTGGTGATTTCACTGTTTCAAATGGCCCTCAAGTGTAGTGTTGAAATGCTGTCTAGTGTTCCTAAGTGCAAGGAGACTGTGATATGCCTTACAGAGAAAATGTATGTGTTTGAGAAGCTTCGTTCAGGCATAAATTATAATGCTGTTGGCCATTAGTTCAATGTGAATCAATCAACAACATATATTAAATAAAAGACATCTATTAGTGCTAAATATAATTATATTTTAAAATACATATTAAATAAAACACACGTGTTAAATAAAACATACATAAAACAAGGTTATGTATTGACTAGATGATGAAAATCTTGTAGCCAGAGGCTCACAGGAACCTAACCCTGTATTTCCCCTAGGAGCAACGGTTCAGTATCTGCTCACTCAGCGCTCACAGCAACTTTGTAACACATAACTACCTCAGATAATGAGACTCAACTGCATTTATTTTTAATATCTGCATTTTGGGGTTCTCCAAAGTAAGACATTTTACTGCATCAGTCTATTTTTCTCCTGCTAAACCAGACCACAGGTAGTGGCAACAAAAGTAGCAGAGAAACAGTTAAAAGCTCCACTTTTGTCCTTAATTAGGTTTCAAATGAATTTCTGCTTTCATGACCAGGCCTGGTGGCTCAGGCCTCTAATGGTAGCACTCTGGGAGGTGGGAGGCTTGGCCTGAGCAAGAGTCAGACAGGGTCAGATGAAGTAGGTTTACACAGCTATGGCATAATTTGTCCTTCCCTGAGAGCAGGGATGACTACATCTATCTTCTTTAAAGCTACGGTACCTAGAACAAAATGCCTAGCACTAAGTGAGTTCCCGTTAAACATCTAATGAACGAATGAAATACTCCCTACTCAACAAAATCCTATTTCTTATACTTATTTCCCCTGCAGAACTATGTATCAAGCATGTATCAAATCTGAGGTACTAAATTATTCTCCCCATTTAGTTTGGGTGGGATATAAAATTTGTAGCAACTATGTCATAATGAAAAGATCAAGGACTGCAAAAACAGAGACCTGGATTTGGATTCTCTTAATTGCTACCTAAGTGAGCTTAGAGAGTATACTTTCTTACCTCTCGGAACCTCACTTTTCTTATATCAAAATTAGGGATAATACCACCTCCAGCACAGGACTGTGACATACAAACGTGATCATGCTTATACGACTTCCAGGCCACTGCCTCACGTTGAACAGGCACTGAATGAAGTCCATCCTTCAAGCTTATGTGGAATCATGAGTCATACAGAGCAGCACGGGCCGGAGTGAACAGGAGGGAGCCTTCACTTGATAAGGCAGAAACAAGAAGAGGGTCAGGTAGCCTCCAGCAGGCTAGCCAATCTTTATTTTCACAACTTGGTTGACAATCCCCTTCCCTTAGCTTCAAAAGACATGCCTGTCCTCAGGCCTGGTAACCCCCTCAGGAAATTCATAGAATTTACACCCATTAGAATCTATCTTCCCCTTTACTCAAAGAACTGGGAGAAACGATATGAATCCACAGCTTCCTCTTTTGTTTTTATTTGAATTTTCTTTCTTTTTTTTTTTTTTTGTAGTGTGGTAAAATATACATAACATAAAATCGACCATTTTACCATGTTTAAATGTCTTCTCTTTCTTAAATGCAGTCTCCGCCAGGGGCTGCATAAAGACATGCATGAGATTTGGCCTTCAGAATGTTATGAGATGGGATAAAATGCTCCGAAACTTCGATTTATGATCCCCTTTCCACTGCTTTCTACTGAATGCCTCACTTGAGAAATAGACATTCTCCTAAAACGTAGCCTGTCGTTCTCATTCATGAAAGTTTACCAATACATTCTGTGGGTGAATCCCTATTTTACTTGGTCTACCAAAATTTCCTAGCCAGCACGATGGAAATGAGGTTTTGTTTTGTTTTGCTTTGTTTTTTGAGACAGAGTCTCGCTTTGTTGCCCTGGCTAGAGTGAGTGCCATGGCATCAACCTAGCTCACAGCAACCTCAAACTCCTGGGCTCAAGCGATCCTCCTGCCTCAGCCTCCCAAGTAGCTGGGACTACAGGCATGCGCCACCATGCCCGGCTAATTTTTTCTATATATTTTTAGTTGTCCAGTTAATTTCTTTCTATTTTTAGTAGAGAC